>PVJI01002097.1:0-155483 GCA_004026765.1 Micronycteris hirsuta
TGGCAGCCAATGAATGGGCCTGATGTAGATCACAGATGAACTTTAATTGGATATATAATGGTTTTCAATGTAAAAAAATAAATGTATAAATGACCTATCTTTCTGCTTACAGCACTGAATTAACATGTGATTTTGACATATTTGTTAAACGTATATGTGTGTGTGTATGTATACATGTATATGTGTATATATATAAAAAGAGAGAGAGAATGAGAGAGAGACCCTTATGTTTCCTCCATAATTTTATTTGCTTCCCACTCTCCAGAGTGGCAATCAGAGTCATGATGAAGGACCATTGGTTTATATGATCAAGTACCATATACTTTAATTATATGTATAGATTTCTTAGATTTCTAAATATATGGAATTGCTTTGTGTATTTCCAATTTAGGTAAATGTTAGTATGCTCTCTGTAATGCTCTAGAAAATCTAATTTGCCCCAAAACTTTTTTTTAATCCATGTTTATAAATACAAATAACAGGTCATTTGTTTTAATAGTATATACATGTATTTAAGTCATTTACTTTAAGTCTATAGTATGACTATACCTCAGATGATATGTCCATTTCTTCTTGGGTTTCTAGTTGGGTTGATTCTAATTTTTTGCTATTATAAACAATGAGGCTATGAACTTTCAGACACATGTCTCTGTATAAACCTGGGCCCATGTATACTTGTGTGTCTAGTTTTAAAATTTTTGTCAGTTATTTAAATTTCCCAAGTGCTTATCTTTTCATTTTACATGTATTGGATATATATTCCACTTTTTAATTTCTTTTTTATTTTGTTTATTTTATCTGATCATACAGAATTTTTTTAATTTTAATATAATGAAATCTTACAGAATTTTCTATAAGGGATATACCTTTTGAATCTTCCTGAAGAAATCCTTACATATCACAAGAACATAAAATTATTCTCCTATTGGGTCTGTGGTGTTTTGGACATTTTGAATTTGAATGCCTTCAGACACAGCACATTATCTCTGGCTGGCCATAGACTTCATCTGTTGTTATTCTCTCACATTTGACCAGTATCACACGTTTCCCCTTAGGTACACGACGCCGCAGTCCTGGATTAGACAAAGAATAAAGTTATACAAACAAGGTTTCCCAGACTTGGCTTGCTTTGAAATAAATTATTATAGCTGTGGAACTCCAATGTACGTTTCCTTGGAAATTAAGTCTTGATAGAATTCATTCTGGGAGATTGACAGCTTCTATTAACTATTATTTAAGTTTTGTAAAGGTATACTCCAGCATACAGAGGCTGAATAATTTGATTTATCACCTGTATATTATAAGCTTTATAGGAGTTTTGTTTTCTATCTTTATATGCCAAACTAACAGTGTTAACCCTGGTGTATGTGGCCCTTAGATGCTGGACTGGAGATTGGCAAGTGTACATGTTATCCTGGCCGTGACATTGATGCTGTGGGGCTCAGGAGAAGTGCTTTCAGTGGATATAGCAACAGAGGTAATGGGAACTAGCTTAAGGGACCATATATATATTATGAATGTAAGCCAGTTCTCCTACTATCAGAAGCAGGGGATGCTGACAAATAGGGGAATGCCTTGAAAACATGAAATCAAGGAAATTAGCATTTTTTTTCTATGTCTTGTCCTCACTGTCCATTCAGGGAAAGCCAGGTATCTAAATGTTAAAAAGAAAAAAAAAAAAAACTGGAATAAGCAAGATCTGTATTCTTTGAACAAAAATCATGAGAGAAAATTTATCGTTTCAGCCATATGTATAATTATATTAAATATATAAAGTTGAAGTAGTTTTATGTGAAATTCAAAGTTTTTTTATGGCAAAATTTAACTAGTTTTGTCCAAACTTGCTTTTACTATACAAATATTTTCTTCTTGCTAACATACAAAGGAAAAAATATGTTCATATTTCACAGAAAGACAAGTTAATTTGGCTTATTTGAATTTATTAGAAACAAATATTCTTCATACTTAAATAAAATGAAGAATCTGAAATGCATTTACCAAAGATCAAGTTTTGTATGAGTTGTATGATTTTTTTTTTAATTAAGAGTATCTTTGCCCGGGATGGTGTGGCTCAGTGGTTTGAGTTCAGGCTTGCAAACCAAAGGGTCGCCATTTTGATTCCCAGTCAGGGCACATGCCTGGGTTGCAGGCCAGGTCTCCGGTAGGAAGCGCTTGAGAGGCTACCACACATTGATGTTTCTCTCCCTCTCTTTCTCCCCCATTCCCCTCTCTAAAATTAAATAAATCAAATCTTTTTTTAAGGATATCTTTAAAAATAAACAAAACTCTATTTTGTGCATATGTTGGAAGAATGAAAACATATTTTTTTGGAAGATGCTCAGAGATAATGAAATATCTCCTATTTTTTTCCCTTTGAATATTTGTCTCCTGCTCTTTAGAATTTCTTTCTCATGTTTACAGAATTTTTCTCCTCTCCAGTTTCTATCTTGCCATACTTATATAGGGAAATGATAGAAGTTGACATTTTAAGGGGAGATTGGAACCATATTGCAGACGGCACTGTAAGTAACAAAGAGCTCTGAGAAATTTTTAATTCTTTATGTAATGGAAGGGTGTTGGAGATAATTAATTTCATGGCAGAATTCCGGATAGAACAGAAAAAAGAGGGAGATAGAAGAAAAAAATTATAAGGTGATAAGAAGTGAAGAGGACCTGATATGGGAATCATAAAGAGCAGAAGCAAGAAAGGTTTTCCAGGAAGAACCAGACTTAGTAACTCTAACATAACTATTAAGACAGACCCAACAGCTTTGAGTCTGGGTGTCAGACTGTACGAATTTCAAAGACAGTTGCTGAAGGCAAGGATAAAAAGGCTTGGAAAATGCTACTCTATTGTTTAATTAAAGAAAATAAAGAGAATGGAAGAAATAATTCAACAAGGACAATAAGAAGTAAAGAAAAGAAGTCTTGCCTAGATCCAGAATCTGACACGTGAAAGACTGAATAAAAGACAGAGATCCTTGGAGCTAAGTTTCTGCCCGTGGGGAAATATTGTCAGGCTCTTGGAAAAGAAGTAGTATGGCTAGACTACACAATGACTTGAGATTGTTAACAGGAGCATTTTAAAAATGCTGTGATTGGGCCTTGGAAAGGAAAAGACAGAATTCAGAAACTAGACACCCATACTTTTATGACTTGGGTGAACTACAGAAGGGCAATATGTGCAGCAGACAAATAAATAAGAAATTTCACATGGGGCAATAAAGTCACGGAGAAAGCTCTGAGTCACTGTAGTCGTGCATTAATATTTGTTAATAAATCACATGCATAAAAATGGTAAGCCTCCTAAGGACAGAGATCACTAGATTTTGTTCACTGTTGTATCCCTTCAGTCTAATGCAGAACCCGGTATATAATGAGTGCTTAGTGGCTTGAATGAATAAAGAATGATTGAATGGTGAAAACAATAGCATAAAGTTTACTGTTTTTCCAAATTAATTCAGTAAATATTTATCAGAAATGAATTGAGTACTAACCATGAGCACCATATTAGGATAGGCATTTAATAGAGCAAATAAAAGACTAATTAGGCGTCATCAGTGCCCTCAAAGGTACAATCTAATGTACAATACAAATATATTGTGATCAGTCTAATACAAAGGAAAATACAATGAATGCAAGGATCGGAGAAGTATAGCCGCAATGCTATGGGAATGACAATGAAGGATACAGTTGTTACTGGGAATGAATCTGAAAGAATGATCAGTTAATACACTAAATTTGAGAGGCAGGCATGGAGTTCTGTTTAGGTTGTGTTTGTGTGTGTGTGTCTTGTCTTTAATTTCTGCTCAGTATACCTTACTGCTATGTGTTTTGTCTCCAAAAGTCTCTCTGCATCATAACTCCACAAGAAATCAAGTTTCATGGCAAGCATGTCAGCTAAACTTAGCAAAAGCCAAATGCATACGATTGCACATATTTGAGGTGAATGGGATCACCTTTCTTGCCCAACAGGCTTTGGATACTGGAATCAGAGATGTACAGTCACTACCCACAGCTAGGGAAGAGAAATCAGCAGCTGACCTGGCAGCAAAACTCATGCTTCTTGATGAACTGGTATCTCTGGAGAATGATGTGATTGAAACAAAGAAGAAAAGGAGCTTCTCTGGATTTGGGTCTCCCCTGGACAGACTCTCGGCTGGTTCTATGGATCACAAAGGTAAACAGAGGTAAGTGAACACTTGGAAAAGGAACATACTCATTTTCTAATTCTTCTGCTCTGGGATCAGAAAAACAGAATTCCACAGGAAAAAAAAATAAAATGAAAGCCTTGTACATAAACAGATTTGACGGCATGTTAGCTAACTTGTGAGTTTAATAGTATAATTTTGGATATCACTGTTGAAGAAGCAAAATGATTGCTATAGTATGTATGCTTTCACACTTTTGTCATAAAGTTTCCTGAGGAAGATTCAGTTGCTTGTAGATATAAAATACCTGCAGTAAAACATCACAGCATTTGGAAAGTGAACTATGAGATAAATATTATTGTTAATTGAGTTTTCTATTTATTAGAGGTAACCAGAATACCATTCTTTTAAACCTATGATACAAAGCTTCATAAGTTATATGAATAATTCAACTCTTCTACACACAAAGGTAGTGATTTCTTAGGACTTGGAGTCAGAACATTTGTATTTAAGTCAAATTTCTGATCATTTCCAGCAATGTAACTTGTATAAGAGTCTTATCATCTGTGATCCTCAGTTCATTTATCTGTAAAATTGGGAGAATTACTTACCTTTGTAAAAAATCAAGTGAGCATATTTTTGCATGCCTTTTTTTACATTTTTGTATATTTTTTTATTATGCTATTGCACTTGTACAAATTTTTCCCTTTTGCCCTTCTCTGCCCAGTAATCCCCATTCCCTCTGGCATTTCCCCCGCTTAGTTCACATCCATGGGTCATACATTCCTTGTATACCCCATTTCCTGTACTATACTTAATATCCCCTTGGCTATTGTGTACCAACAAATTTGTACTTCTTAATTCCTGAACCTTTTCCCCCAATCTCCCCATTCTCCCTCCCAACTGATAACCCTACAAATGATCTCCACAGACAACAAAGATGTCTGTTCTGCTTGGTGCTTAGGTTTTTATATTTGATTGCTGATAGTTGTGAATTTATTGCTTTTTTAATGTTCATAATTTCGATCTTTTTCTTAAATGAGCCCCTTTAACATTTCATATAATAATGGCTTAGTGATGATGAACTGCTTTAGCTTTAAATTGTCTGGGAAGCACTTTATCTGTCCTTTTATTCTAAATGATAGCTTTCCTGATAGAGTAATCTAGGTTGTAGGTCCTTGCTTTTCATCACTGAATACTTCTTGCCTGCAAAGTTTATTTTGAGAAATCAATTGACATTGTTATGGGAACTCCTTTGTAGGTAACTATCTGCTTTTCCCTTGCTGTTTTTAAGAGTTTCTCTTTAATCTTTGGCATTTTAATTATGATATGTCTTGGTTTGGTCCTCTTTGGATCCATCTTGTTTGGGACTCTGTGCTTTCTGGACTTGTATGTTGATTTCTTTCACCAAATTAGGGAAGTTTTTGTTCATTATTTTTTTCAAATAAGCTTTTAATATTTTGTTCTTTCTCTTCTCCTTCCAGCACCCCTACGATTCAAATGTTGGTATGTTTGATGCTATCCCAGAGGCTCCTTAACTTATCTTCATTTTTTTGTGTTCTTTTTCTTCTTGCTGTTCTTTTTTTTTTAAGTATATTTTATTGATTGTGCTATTACAGTTGTCCCATTTTTCTCCCCTTTATTCCCGTCCTCCCTGTACCCCCCTTCCTACCATCATTCCCCCACCTTAGTTCATGTCCATGGGTCATACATGTAAGTTCTTTAGTTTCTCCATTTCCTATAATATTCTTAACCTCCTCCTGTCTATTTTGTACCTACCAATTATGCTACTTATTCTCTGTACTTTTTCCCCCATTCTTCCCCTTCCCCTTCCCCACTGATAACTCTCCATGTGATCTCCATTTCTGTGATCCTATTCATGTTCTAGTTGTTTGTTTAGTGTGATTTTGTTTTCAAGGTTTTCTAGGTTTTGACAGTTGTGAGTTTGTTGTCATTTTACTGTTCATAGTTTTGATCTTCTCCTTTTTCTTAGATAAGTCCCTTTAACATTTCACGTAATAAGGGCTTGGTGATGATGAACTTCTTTAACTTTCTTTTATCTGGGAAGAACTTTATCTGCCCTTCCATTCGAAATGATAGCCTTGCTGGATAGAATAATCTTGGATGTAGGTCCTTGCTTTTCATGAATCTGTTCTGATTGAGGATTGTATCTTATCTTCATTTTTTGTATTCTTTTTTCTTCTTGCTGTTCTGATGTATTTTTCTTATGTTCCAAATCATTGATTTGATTCTTGGCTTCATCTACTCCACTGTTGATTTCTTGTAAATTTTTCTTTATTTCATTTAGTGTATCTTTCATGTTTTCCTGGGTCTTTTTTTATGCTGTTGAAGTACCCAATGAGTTCCTTGAACATCCTAATAGCCAGTGTTTTGAACTCCATAGGTTGTTGATCTCCATTTTGTTTACTTCTTTATCTGCAGTTTTGTTCTGTTCTTTCATTTGGGACATTATTTCTTTGTCTCCTCATTTTGACAGCCTCCTTGTGTTTGTTTCTATGTATTGGGTAGAGCTGCTTTGACTCCCTGTCTTAGTAGAGTGGCCTATTATAGAAAAGCACACCTGTAAGTTGGATGGGGCAGAGCCTTAGGTAATCACCAGGGTGGTGCAACCCATGTGAACCATGTTGATGGAGTCTCAGATATGGTACCTCCACTTTATGGCTCTGTGTAGGGGAAGGCTCAGAAAGAGGCCTATTGCCTCTGCCTGGCCTCTGGAGTTTTGTCCAGGAAGAAGCTGTCCCCTGGCACTCACCCTGATGCCAGACACTTCTGTTTCTCCCTGTATGCCACTGGTGCCCTTGTAGCTCCTGCTCCAGTGCTGGAGCCCAGAGGGAGTGAATATGAGTAAGACCTAAGTCTATTGCAGGCTCTGGAAGAGGATACCTGAGAATTCCTCAGTTTCTTCCGCCACCCCAACTGCCACTGATTCTCACAGCTAGAAGTGATGGGAACTTATCTTCCTTGCACTGAAACCCTGGGCTGGGTGGTCTGGTGTGGGGATGGGATCCCTCACTCCTGAGGTATCTCTCCTGATTTTTATCCACCATATGTGGGAGTGGGGCTTCGTGTTCCACATCTCCACACCTCCTATCTGGATGATTATGATTCTTTAATTCCATACAGCTCAATTTTCTGACAATTGTAGTTTAGTTGTAATTTTTTTTAAAAGATTTTATTTATTTATTTTCAGAGAGAGGAGAAGGGAGAGAAAAAGAGCAATGTATGGTTGCCTATATCACATGGCCCTCACCGGGGACCTGGCCCGCAACCCAGGCATGTGCCCCGACTGGGAATCGAACCGGGACCCTCTGGTTCCCAGCCCGCGCTCAATCCACTGAGCTACACCAGCCGGGCAGTTTAGTTGTAATTTTTGCTGTGGTTGTGCAGGAAGCCAAGCCACATTTACCTATGCCTCCATCTTGACTGCCAAATGCATACTTTTTAAGCTATTAATTATTATAACAGAATTAGAGTCATTAAATCTCCCTTTAATCCTTGATACCTGTCAGTACTTTAAAACAGTCACCCCAAACACTTCATTTTTATCCCCTGAATATCTGTTCCTCATGCTATAAATTTCATATAACAGTGATACAAGAGACCACTCAATTATCAAAGTCTGGTATTTGGGGAATTTACAATAATTCCTTTTTCTCAGCAGGATTCATTTTGCTCACTCTAAGCATTCCATTTTTCACTAAATTCTCTAAATAATATTTGGTTTATAGGTTAAATGTCTCCAGAACTTTCTTATTCACTAAGACTTTATTCATTCTGGCCTAAATTATCCTTTTCAGATTTTTTATTTCTTTAGTCATTTCTCATCTTCACTTCCACCACTATCACCACCCATTTATCTCCCGTGTACTGTTCATTCTTCTGTGGGGGGGCATAATCTCACACAGAAATCTTTTTGTAAAATGTTGCTATGTCTTACAAGATAAATACAAACTTCTTTTTTTGTGTGTGCTGAGAAATTGCTGGTTTATTCTTTTTAATTTTTTTAATCATTTTATTGTTGTTCAATTACAGTTGTCTGCATTTACCCCCCACCACTCCTCCCTCCCTCCTTGCTTCCACCCTCCCCCTTGGTTTTGTCCATGTGTCCTTTATAGCAGTTCCTGAAAACCCTTCCCTCCATTATCACCTCCCACCTTCCCTCTGGTTACTGTCAGATTGTTCTAATTTCAATGTCTCTGGTTATATTTTGCTTGCTTTTTTCTTTTGTTGATTAGGTTCCTCTTAAAGTTGAGATCATATGGTATTTGTCCCTCACTACCTGGCTTATTTCATTTAGCATAATGCTCTCCAGTTCCATCCATGCTGTCGCAAAGGAAAGGAGCTCTTTCTTTCCCTCTGCTGCATAGTATTCCATTGTTATAAACACAAACTTCTTAATGAAATCCTATAAAGGATTTCACAATCTGGCACCTCATTTCTTTGTGCACTCATCTCCATATCCTTTGTTCCACTCTTGCCTCGTTACCTGGAGCTCTAGGACTTGTCATGCCTGTTCATGGCTCCATGACTTTGTGTGTTTACTGATGCCCAGCATACAGGATGAAATTTACTAGACTCCTGTTCTGAAAGATTCTCAAAGCTACACTAGGAAATAAAATCATCTCTTTGGAACTCTCATTTACCTCACCTGTACTTGAGAAATAATCTCACATCTGCGTTTTGAAATTCAGACCCTGTTTTAAAGAAACAAATACAAATGAGCTCCACTTATGTTCTAGGCACTGTGTTGATATATGGTGGAAAAGAGGAGGGAAATCTAGTCTCCTTTCCTCAAACAAGCCACATGCTAATAAGAAACATAACAATATTTGTAACAAATTATAACACAAAGCAAGAAAATATATGTGTAAAGAGCAATTTATAAAGAAGGCCGTGAAAGTTCAAGGGATAAGTGGAGAGAATATTGTGCCTTTTAATAAATATTATTTCTTTGAATCCTGGGTCTTGCAACTACTAAATAATTTGAAAATTAATACATAAATGTTATATGTAAATATTTATATATGAATTTATAATAGCATATATACCATATGTATTGCATAAATAGTATATTTATGATATATAAATATATCATGTATATTTATGATATAAATACATTACATTGAGTTTTCATCATAATAATTTCTTTACAAAGTGTCATAAACAGAGACTTAATAGGAGATAGACTCTATCTACCTAACATTGCTCAGCTTGCAAGAGATAAAGGGAAATTAACAAGAATTTAATTACCATTTGAGCAGATTTTTACATATAAAGGCTAAAAATAAGCTATTATAAAAATTTAAAAATATTGTTCTTATGAGTACTTCCTGAGGAAGCTACTAAATGAGTTATTTCAGGCAACAAAAATGACTGGAGAAATATCATTATAAGAATTGGTGTGAGCATAACTTTAGAGTTAAAGTAAATGATGGTTGAAAGAAAAACAATGTCATATGTTATAAAATTTGATACAACAAAGTTTCAAATAATTCAGCGACAACAATGAGAGCACATAAAATTTAAATTGAGTTTTTTATTGCTTCATGGCTATTAAGTAGAAATAAAAGGATTTTGCAACAGTTTCTTGGGGACATAGAGAAGAAAAAGAAAAGATTGCTAAGTAGATTACTAACTACATTTAATGAATCTTTTACAAAAGAATAAAAGACAAAAACTGAAAAGAGAGATAACCAAGGTTTTTATATTAAATTACTATAAAAATAAGCATAAGAATAAAAATAAAAATTCCTCTGTTAAAAAAGAAAGCACAATAAAATAGGACATGGTGAAAAACTTTATATAAAGACTCATATATAAAAATATTACATTTAAAACATAATAAGTCCAAAAGTATTGATCATATAAATAAATGTAAATGGATGTAACTTACATTTTATTCTATAGGTTATTTCAAATTGACTCACAAAGGAAATTTTAACACTTTTCTGTGTATGAGACATAACTAAAAATAAGAAGATTTTAAAAGGTTGACAATAAAAGAATGGACAAATTTTGCTGGGAAAAAGAATAAAAATTAAAAGGTGTACAAAATATGTTTCAAAGAGAAATCACAGGGAATGTTATGATATAGAGAGATATTAATGATAGGTTACTTTGTTTCATTTTTAAAAATCCCTGACATATTATCTATTGAAAATTTATAGAAGACACACAACATAATTCATAAAACAGAACTTAATAATCTGTTTTGAACTCTAAAATTTAATTTCAGAAAATATAATTTTTTCTCAAGTGCATATGGAAAGTTTACAAGCATTGACTCCCCTAAAAAGACAAAAAACATTCAATTATCATGAAGAATTCTTTTTAGTCTGGGGGAAAGCACCAGATCTAGATATTTTCACGGGATCATTTTACTAAAACTTATCAGATAATCTCAATATTATTTTAAATTTTAGAACATAATAAAAAAGTAATCTTTCCAAATTTATTCCCTGAAATATATTACTGACCCCCAATTAAAACTATTACATTTTAAATAGAAAACTTTAGACTTATTTCATATATTAGAGTTTCCATTATTATATTAATATATGAGATAGAGTTATCTCATATATTAGCAAATGGAATACTACAACACTTAAAAAATATAACATGTCTCAACTAGTGAATTTTCTTCCAAGAAAGTGAGCATAATTCAATATTAGGAATTCTTTTCATGTAATCCATCATATTAAGAGAACAATAGAGAAAAAACCTATGATCATATCCATAGATGTTAGAAAAAGTATTTGATGAAGTGTACCATTTACTCATATTTTTAAAAAGGTAAACAAAGTAAGAAATGACAAATACTTTCTTAACATGCTTTGTGTGTGTGTGTGTGTGTGTGTGTGTGTGTGTGTGTACCTCAACCCAAAAGTCAATATTTTACTCAATGGTGAAATATACTGGAAGTTTTACTAAAATGAGGGACAAGAAGAAATGCCCATTATTTACATTACATTTTAGAAATGCATTTAGACAACAAAAATATAAAAATTATAAAAGTAAGAAGTAGTTATGTTTATTTACAAATGACAAGTTGAAAAACTAAGATAATGGAAAAAATAAAAAGACAAAACTCTTTGGATACAAAAAAGTCCATAAACATATAAAGCCCTTCTATGTACAAACAGAAATCAGGTGGAAGATAATAGAAGACCTCATTTGCAATAGCATAAAGAAGGGAAAATACCTACACATAAAGCTAACAAAGAATGTTTAAACAACATATGAAAAAAACTATAAAAATAATGCTAAAATAGAAAAGTAGACTTGAACAAATGGAGGCACATATGATCTTGGATCAGACTCAAAAATAGAAAGACATAATTTACTCAATGGAATACTACGCAGCAGAAAGAAGGAAGGAGCTCCCGGCCTTCACAACAGCATGGATGGAACTGGAGACTATTATGCTGAGTGAAATAAGCCAGGCAGTGAAAGACAAATACCATATGATCTCACCTATAGTGGAACCTAATCAACAAAATAAACAAGCAAGCAAAATATAACAAGAGACATGAAATAAAGAACTGACAGTAACCAGAGGGGAGGGGTGAAGGGGTAGCGGGGGAAAGGGGAAAGGTCATCAAGGAACATGTATAAAGGACTCATGGACAAAGCCAAAGGATTGAGGGCGGGACATGGGAGGTGAAGGTGGATGTGGCAGGGGAGGTTGGTGGGAGAAAAACTGTAGTTGAACTACAATAAAAAAAAAAAAGAAAAAAATCGAAAGACATCAGTTCTTCCTAAGTAAATTACAAACAACATGATTCCAATAAAATACACCATTTTTTTTAGCTAAAGCAGTTATTATAAAGGTTATCTGCAATAAACGGAACTTGTATAGCCAAGAAAACCCTAAAAAAAAGAGACAGAATAGCCCTACCAAATATTTTTAAATATTTTATTTTCCCTTGTTTATAATACATATTATCAGCCCATGAATAAACTGAAATAAAACAATAAATAAACTCAATTATATATGTATCATTAAAAGTAGGCTCTAAAGGAAAACATTGGTGAAGTTCTCCAGAGAAGTAGGTAAATTCTTCCAAATTGTGATAAAATTTCAAAAAATTTCAGAAAATATAAGAAAAAATTAATTTCATTTTAGAAGCTCCCATGGCAAATGATAACATAGAGGAAAGTAATGAGAAAAAAGAATAAATTGGAAAAGTCTTTGAAACTCATAAAAGATTAAATGTTAATTTATATCTTTAATATACAAAGAACTTTTAAAATAGAGGAGAAAGAGGACAAAGCTATTAAAAATGAAGTAAAAAATATTTCATGGAAAAATGAAATGCAAATGACTCTTAAGCATTGAGTAAGATGCCAACCATTTTCAGAATGAGAAAAAAAGCATATTAAACTTTACTGATACGCTGATTTTTGTAGGTTAAAATGGCAAAACTCCATAAAAAAAGGAAAAATAATTAGTGAGGCTATGAGGAAAAGACATTCCCATATGTTGCTGATTAGAGTGCAAAATGGAACCCAGATGGAGGTGAATATGGCAAATCCAGCAATATTAGATGCATGCTTATCATTTAGCCCAGCATTCCCACTTCTAAAACTCTCGCAGGCAAAAACAGTAAAAAAATATTGTGTATAAGCTATTCATTTTAGAATTATTTGTAACAACTAAATACACGAATCTATAGGGAATTGGTTGAATCAACTATGACACAAAAATGAAGTATTATTATCAGCTATAAAAAAAGAATGAGGGCTATCTCTATATAGTACTATAGAGTGAGATTTATGACATTGGTAATCAGTAATGGCAAAATGCATACATGTGACTGTGGTACGTCACTATTAAAAATGGCAATGCAAGTACAAAAATACTTAGATTAGAAAAGTAAAAGGATAAATATAAAATATTTTTAATGATTATCTATAATAAAAGATATAAACAGTATAAAGGGATCAAAAGTGAAAGCTAGACTTATTTGAATACACTTTGTATTGTCTTTGGAACCATTTAAATATTTTACATATGATATAACAAAAAATATTAACATTTTATACCTAATAAAAATAACTGAAACAACATAACGTATTCTAATTAATGGTATTACTACATAATGTAGATTTATTGCAAGTGGTGAAATAAAATAATTTGACTGTATATCCCTAGTGAAATATATGATGGAAAGAAAAGTGGGTGAAACAAACCTTAAAATTATTTTTGAGAAATTATATTGTTAGTGGTAATATGGGTCTTGCTATCTAAGATGCTTAATTGTGTTTTGTAAGAAAAACACACAAATAAGCATTTTTTAAAGATTTGATTTATTTATTTTTAGAGAGAAGGGAAGGGAAGCTGAAAGAGAGGGAGAGAAACATCAATGTGTGGTTGCCTCTCATGTGTACCCTACTGGGGACCTGGCTTGCAACCAAGGCAAGTGCCCTGCCTGGGAATCGAACTAGCGACCCTTTATTTCACAGGCCCATGCTCAATCCAGTGAGCTATACCAGCCAGGGCTTTTGATATTCTAATTTTGTCATTTCTGGAGCTAATAAGAACTGGGATACACAACATGGAGTAAAAATGAGAGTTGATGTTTTACTCCTTCAGATTAAATTCTAAAGGTATTTCCAGCAAAAGTTTTCTTAAGGATTCATATTTTATGCAGGTATTCCTGTTCTTGGTTTTAAAACAAATATTAAATTTTTTGTATATTATAAAATAGTGAGAGATAAGAAATAACTATTGCATAAAATATTTCTATACACATCTTTGAATTTTAATAGAAAAAATGATTTTAGATTTAGTTCAAAGTATAATGGTACCTCAAAGTTTAAGATTAAATTTTCTATTATCTGTTAAAAGATATTTCAGCATTATTTAAATATATATAATAAAATCACAGGACTAAAATAAAATATTTCACATATTTAGTAGGAAGAATGTAGTTTAGAGTTTTGCAATTGTTTTGTAAAAAGGAGGTTCATAAAAATTATAATAATTTTGCTTGGGAAACCTGGCCCCAAGGTTATTTGCTGCTCTGCTATCACATCACATGAAATAGAAGTTTTGATCATTTAGTCCAGAAAATTTTACTTCTACTTTATTTATTTTTGAGTTTCTAACAAAGCCAGGGATTTTCTTATTACCTTAATGTGAATGGATATACACAACACTTTCTCTGTTGTTTATAAACATCTATGACTTTCACGTACATGCCATCAATCTTTCTCCTCAGGCATGCATTTCCTATCTTCCCAACTCACCACAAAAAGGCTATGGTCTGAGATCCAGTTGCCATATTGTAACTCTAAAGATCTCATCCATCACTGAATCCAGAGATTCATAAGATTTTCTGGTATGTGTCATGGACCACTTTGGCACTTGGTGAGACCTATGAATCCCTTATAGAATATTGTTTTTAACTGGATAAAACTGATTAAGAGTTTAATGATTACAATATATAAAAAGGGAATTATTAACATATTTTAAAATGTATTATAATATAACAATATATGCTTCTTTGTTAACATACGAAATAACAAGATCTAAAAGATGGGTCTAAAAAGACAACTATAAGTTCAAGTAGTGTTGAACTAGAAAACAATTTCAAACTATCTACAATGATTAAAAAGTGATCTAAATGTACATGTGATTTTTATTAGTGACAAAGGTCTAGGTATAACTAATACTATTGTGATTTGTTCTGTACATTCATAATTGAAGCAAATGTTATATTTCAATTGGAGGGTAATTAAACTAAAGATATAATATTTTCTCAACCACATTTATGGATCCCTGAATTATAATGCTACATGACTCCAGATTTTAAAATTCTGAGTCCCATGCATATGAAATACATTGTTTTATTTTCAATTACTATAAAATAATCAGAAAAGAAAAAATTTTAACTCTGCTTTTGATAAGCTCCATAAGAGATGATATGGGAGAAGGAAAGTAGAGCTGGGGAAAAATAAAAATGAAAACAAACATAAAAGGTTAAACAGGGCATCCATAGTCTATGTCACATCATAGTAAAATGAAGCAAAACACAATTTATTGGAAAGGGCCACAGTCAATTAATTGCTTTTTGTTTTATATTATATGTATTGACACTAACTTTGATTTCAGATGGATGTACAAATTAATTCTCAGAGCAAATCAACTCAAGTGTGTTTAGAAGTCCAAAATATTGCCTTCATTCACTTCACTTGATTAAAACCTGAGAGTAAATGAATGGTTAGCTCATTTAAGCAAGTAAAAATAAGCAGCTATGATGATATTTCTGGCATTATTATCTGAATGACCATTTAATATTAAAAGATAATTTAAAGATTTGCCTGAAATTTTTCTATAGGATGGTTTCCCTCAGTCCTTCACACAATACTAAAAATACCTTACAAAAGCAATAACATAATACTCTACATTTGAATTTCATAACTATAAACATTTTACAGCTGTTATTGCTTTAATTCTCTCATTAATATTTTGAGATCAGCAAAGTAAATAATGTCATTTTTGTCAGTTAGTGTTCCTAGATGAAACAGGCAGTCCATTTGAAATAGAAAAATTTGAGAAGCGTTTATTCACAGCAAGATGATTTGCAAAAAAAAAAAAAAAAATGGGTACAGACAATTGCTAATGAATGGCACAACATGGGGCCGGTCTGAAGAGTCAGATCAGTGACCTTCAGTCACAGGGAAGTGATCTTGCAAAGAGGGCGCCAAGTGAAATTTATTCTGATCTCACCCTCACTTCCTCTCTCTGTTTAGTCTTCCCAGCCAAGGCCACCATTTACCTGCCCCAAACCAAAGCCAGAAAGCACAGGAAATTTTCTGTGATGCAGAGATTACCTTCCCAGACTGAAGACAGGGTGAGAAAATGCCAAAAGTGCATCTGGAGAGCTAATAGAAGATGCCCGGCACAAATACACACATTCTATAGATTCAAGTCAATGAACACTTTGCTTCATATCATTGTTATTATAACCACTAAATTGAGAGAGGAGGACTCCTTCAGACATGATCAGAACACAGTTTTATACCCCACCCACGTGCATTCAAGCCCATTCGGTAGTCACTGTTTCCTGTTTCTTGGATACAAACAAAAGCAGGTACCATGTAACTCTATTGGTCACACTGAAATGATACGTATCTCTTTGGCCCCTTTTGTTAGAAAAGCAACCGTATTTCAGTAATCAAAATAATAATTCTTATGTCTTAGCCCAAATCGCAAATATTATGAAGATTTCTCCTTTTCAAACTGGAGAGCTGCAGTTGGAAGGAGCTGCAGTCAGTTTACCCTCCTCTCTCCCCCCATCACAGTGAGCTAGCTGCCTCTGCACCCTCCAGGGTTGGGGATGGGATATGCAGAGGTAAAGAAAAGTCTTACTCGACTGACACTACCATGACCTTTAGTGCTCTCTGGCCTCTGGAAATGCTCAAAGCTGACTCCTTATCATGGAATGTTTTTGTAGGGTCATTGCATAACCCTCCTGGAGATGCTGATATAATTTAGTAAATATCCTTGCTCCCAGGCATGTTTCTCTTTCAGCAGGGAAATTTTGTTTCTCATCATCATCCTACTCTCTAAAACCGTTTGTCACCACCACCAGCATCCTGTTGAAGTTGCCTTATGCATGACCCCTGGCAGAAAGCCCTGGGGGAAGGTTCTTTTCGTCATTAACCTAGGTCAATTCTTCCCACAGACTTGCTTGACATCAGCTCCACAGAAAACCCACATCCATGACTCTGGTACTGAAAGTGAGCAGTTCTTTTCTGTGTATCCATCTCCTCACTCTGGCAGACAGCCAATTCTCACAGCTTCTTGCCTTTTAGATTTCATAGACTGTTCTATCAGGTCTGCTTTGTTTCAACAGGTATGTATACGAAGCTCTCTGAATAGTTTTCTTAAAGCCCTTCCTCTACATAAAAGAGGAAGGAAAACGCTGCCATTTTCTAACAACTTACTCCAGAGAAATTTTCGTTCTATTCAACACCAATCCTTTTATGGGATTAAAGTTGGAAAAAAAAAACAGTTTGTAGCAACCTCCTTTGCAATACTGTGTAAATCCAGCACTTTACTTTGGAATGCAAGAGGAAATAATACTTTTTTTCCCTCAGCTTTTTTGGGCCACACTCAAAACTGAGATAACCAAACAGAGGTAGAAAGAATCCCACTTTAACAATTTCATACAGTTTTTATTTAATCTCTACAATAACCTAGGAAGATATTACCTCTTTTTATTGGTATGTTTGGAGAGATAAAATTATTCCCCTAGCTAGAATGTCAGGTTGCTTAACTCTAATTCCAATGACTTACACTTAAGTGAGCTGCTCTGATAAAGAAATTAAAGTTCTGTGCGAATAAGGCGTTTGTCCAAGTCCAGGAACTGTGGGGTTCATGACAACTTATGCACTGAATAAATAGTTTTGGAAAAACTGTACTAATGATATATGAGTTTCCATTGTAAGCCAGATGTGAAGTTCAGACAGAAGTTGAGAATAACAGTTCTAGCTTTACTTTGTCAATTATGATTGCCCTTCTTGATGACAGCCCCAAAGAGTAAAGGCAAACATCCTAACATATCATTTTCCTTTCTAATTAATTGTGAAGCAATGCCACAGACCAAGGCCAACCTAGGTACTGCATGATGTTTGCTATTTCTTTCCAGTTCTTATTTGGTAATACCCAAAGGGAGTAGTTCAAAACGGGCCCCATTTCAGAGTAAAAAACACAGAAAAAGGATTCAGAGTGTGGTGCCCTATTTCCATGCTTCCTTCCTCCTCACCAAAAACCCTGGCTGCACCATAGGAAATACGCTTGGGGAAAACGATCTTGGGCCATTTTTTGCAATAACAGCCCTTGCAAGCCTCTCCGCACCCCAGCACAACACCACGGAATGAGAAAGTCCCTTTGCTTTTTCTCCCTACCCTGACTCATATATAAAGGTTTTAAACTTTCCCCTAAAAAGGATAATACTTGATTCCATATACAGACTCTGAAATGTGAATTATCCACTTCCCCTCACCGACCCCCCCAAAAAAAATTTCCAGAAGACATTTTTGTGTAAATCAATTTGCTGAAGTTTCAAAAATTTCATTAGACCCTCAGAGAGGTTTATGAGCCAAGCAAATGAAGATTTCCTCTGCCCTCTCCTGCAGCTCTACAGCAGTTTTCAGGTTAACCAGTCCTGGGTTATTTTACACTAAACCCTTTCAGTCTCATTGTTTGATTCCCATGCTCATGGTTTGTTGCAGAATGCCTGTGCCTATGGCCCATTCCTTGGAATAAAATCTAGAAATTGATGTCATGCCTAGTCAGCACCATCATCATACATTTAATAGAATCTCTTTAAAATTGAATTACCATGCCCTGGCTGGTGTAGCTCAGTGAATTGAGCGCGGTCTGGGAACTGGAGGGTCCCGGTTCGATTCCCAGTCAAGGCACATGCCTGGGTTGCAGGCCAGGTCCCCAGTGAGGGCCATGTGAGAGGCAACCATACATTGCTGTTTCTTTCCTCTCTGTCTCCCTCTCTTCCCCTCTCTCTAAAAATAAATAAATAAAATAAAATTGAATTACCACTTTTGAGGTAGAAGTCCCAATGTCCTAAGTCAACTTTCTCCTTATCAACTTCCTTTCCTCATTCTAAACATGTCCCATTTATTAAGTCATATCTCCCAGCCTCATATTTCCATGTAAGGGAACTTCAGTGAGGGAAACACGGAACCCTGCCCCGCCTTCTCACTCCCTGCTTCCCAGAGGAGAAGTACTTGCTTATCTGATAGGCCAGTGTGGGAGGAGTAGCTGAGCACGTCCAGCTCACCCCCTTTCTTCCTGTTTTTGTTGGATAGCTGTGAATACTTTTGTAAGTCTCTCTAATCCAGAGAGGAAACATAAGGAAGTCCTTTTAAATGCAGATTAAAGTCATATTCTACATTCAGCTTGATCAAAATAACATTTTGATTTCTATGCATTGATCATTCATATCTTATTTCTCTGTTGTTTCTCAATGTGGACTTGAGATCAAAGGACAATATATACTGGCCCCTAGAAACTACATCATCACTCAGACTTAATGCAGTCTGTCCTTCATCCCAACATTCTGGAATTTTAATTTAAACATGACTCTGTGGACTTTAATGATTTCCTTTTCTGTTCTTCATAGGTCCGTACTGAGTTCTTTTCAGTCTGTCCTCACATATCCATCCTTCCAAGCACATATATTCTGTCATCTGATTGTCATTTCTTAATTCTATAATTTAATTTTAAATTAGGACAATCAAGATTGCAGGTTTCAGGGGTCACCATTTGTTTTATTGTTTCCACATGCTCCATAAGATTTTCCTGGAACCCCCAAGTTGGCTGTGATCTCTTCTCCTATGGAATCCCAGAGCACTTCGAATGTCACTGTGTTAAATAGCTACTGCTGTGCAAACAAGTTGACCAGAAATTAGGAGCGTAAGACAATAATAAACACTTAATGTCCTCACACGGTTTCTGTGCATCAGAAATCCATTAAAAAACTTGCTGGGTGCTTCTGGCTCAGGGTCTCTCCAACGTCACAGTGAAAATGTTGGACAAGGCTGTGGTTCTCTGCAGGCTGTACCTGAGCTGAGGACATCCATTTCCAAAATGACCCACACAAGGCTCACAGCAGGACGTCTCAGTTCCTCACTAGCTGTTGGCAGGAGGCCTCAGTTCACTGCCACAGAAACCTCTCCATAGGACTGTGAAAGTGTTTTTAGGAAATGACAGCTGACTTCCACTAGAGTGGCTGATCCAACAAAGCAAGGCAGAAGCTGTGATATATTTTATTACTTAGGCTTGGCTTAAGCTATATTATCTGAATATATTCAGGAAAAGCATTCAATAATATTAAACATTGACTAATGATCAAAATCACCAGTAGACTAATAATAAAAGGGAACACTTTTTAACCTAGTAAGGGACACTTACTAGAAAAACTTATAACATACTATTAAATGATATACAAAATAATCAAAGAAACTATGGGAGATGTATGGGGAAGATTATTAAAATGCATAAGAAAGCAAAATATAACCTAAGTAAATTATCTTGGGTAGTAAGATTCAATACCATAAAGGCTTCAGTTCTGTCTAAAATGACTTGTACTTTAGATTCAATACAATTACAGGTAAAACTGCAAAAAGGATGCTCCATAAATCTTGACAAAGTAATTTAAAATTTATAAAGAATTAGTATGAATATAGGGAAGAAAAGGAACATATGTCACCTCTCCCATCCCATTAATACAAAATAAAATAACTTCAAAAGGATTAAAAATATATATGTGAAAGACAAGCCTACCAAAAGATTTTAGGATAACATAGGAGAATATTTTCACAATGTTAGTGTAGAAATGACTTAATAAACACAATAGTGATAAAGTTGGGGTATGGAGTGACCAAAGGGAAGGGACTAAGCCAAAACAAAAAACAAAAACTCACAGAGACTGACAACAATATGATGGTTACCAGAGAGAAAGAGGCCGTGAGGGGAGGTAAAGGGTAAAGGAAGGATAAATGGTGATGGAAGGAGGCTTGACTTCAATTGGTGAACACACAATACAAATATACAGATGATGTATGATAGAATCGTACACCTGAAACCTATATAATTTTATTAACTAATGTCACCCTGGTAAATTTAAAAAATTTAAATAAAAATTTAAAAAATAAAATTGAAACAGCATTAAAGATTTTCATGAAAAAACAATTAAGAAGACTAACTCTAAATGGGAGGAGATATTTGCATATAACTGACAGTCTAATATTCATGGTTTACAAAACCCTCCTAAAATTAATATTTAAAAGAAAAACAAAGCAATAAAGAAATAGGCAACAGACTTGAACAGGCACTTCCAAAAGAAGAAATCCAAGTGGTCAATAAACAAATAAAAAGGGGAGCAACTTCATGCAAGGGGAACATATTCAGCATAGACAAATTAAAACCACAATGAGATATGATTATAGAAGCATGAAACTGGAAAAATTGAAAATCCACAGTAAAAGGATTGGCATAAATTTGAAACATTAAAATGCTCTTATACTACTCGTGGATACATACATTGGTACAACTTTGGAAAATTCTGGTGCTATGTAATAAAATTATAGGCATAGCTAGTAATTCTACTAAAAGAATATTATAAAGAAATCCTTAAGTGGGCACTACAGGTATGTATAGCAACATTTTCAGCTGAACATTATGTAACAATAATAACAAAACATACCTCAAACTTTTATCCACTATAGAATGCATAAACTATTGTATATTCATACAGTAAAATATTAAACAATTAAAGCAACAGCAGCTATGCATGTCTATATAGACTAATCTCAAAACATAATATTTACTGAAAGAAGTCAAGAAGACTTCTAAGTGCATACCTTATGAATAAAATTCTAGAACCATCTCAACTACAGTGTTTTGAAGAATACCTATGGATTATATGGAAACTCAAAGGAATTATTAGGCCAAAATTCAGTCTACAGGTTACCTCTGGAAGTTTAAATACAATTTTTATAACTTGTTTTTAGATGTAAAGCATTTTTAGTAATTGAATTATTGAAGAATATAAATGTTAAAGAAATCATATTTGGAACAGGAAGTCTATTTTAGTGTGAAGTTTAAAGTTATATTTAAAATAAACAGTCCACTCTCTTTCTATTAGTTTAGATATTCTTTATCCTTAAATTACTTTCAGAATATTTTCAGAATGGAAAATGTGGATTGGGTTAAATGGGTAAATATATATGTATGTACTCATATACATACACACATATATGTAGATATACATACACATATGTATATATACATACCATATGTCTCTGTGTGTGTGTATATATATATAATGTGTCATACCATTATTTTGTCACAAGAGGGACTACATAGTCAGAAAGTGCAGTTTTCTCTTTTGGCCTTAGGAATATTTCTCTGTCTTAATGTTTATATTTTACACTGTGTATTCTTGTCAGTTTATTATGTTATAGAGTGTAATACTGCTATATGTATTTCATATCAAGAAAAATTTTAAGATAAATACTATCTTAAAATAGTTTGCTAATTTTAATTCTGAATGGATAGAAGACTATTCAGAAATTATTTAATTTATTGAGCTGTGATCATATTTTGGTTTATCTGCTTTATGGCAGTAATTGTTTTCATTTTTCTACTAGTGCTTAACACTTTAAATACTAATGGGTGTTTTCATATCTATTTGTTTTATTTATTTTTCTTACTTGATTTCAAGATACAGGTGAGCATTTGCAACCAATCCAAAATTTGATGACTCAAAGTAATTATGGATCTATTGCTAAAACAAAAGCATTCACAACCTAGGTTTCTGTCCACTTGACCAGTGGTTTTCAAACTCTGCTCTGAGGATCCTAAGTGTTCCTGGAAGCTCTTTCAGAGTCACAGTATTTGGGGAAGATGGGGTACTCCTTTACTGAAACAATTCTTCACTTAACTTCTTAGATATTGCTCTCTTTTATAAGGCTTTTATTTGTAGACATAGCAAGCTTCAAATACTTTGAAAGTCACTAGACTAGACAACAGGATAGTAAGATCAGTTAAAGTATATGAAGTATTTTCTGGTGTGTTACTTCATTAGCTTGTTTCAAGTAAAATGTGAGCTCTAATAGCTAATACATGTCTTCTTCACCACTGTACCCAGTGCAGAGAACAAATTACACATGGTTATGCATAAAACAATTAAAATAATGAATAAATGTGTTAAATGAGTAAACAACTCCAGAAGATGGGCAGAGCAGGTATTACCTGGTTTTTATCAAAAAGGAAAGAGAAGCTCAGGTGATAACAGACTTATAAACACAATCCAAGACTACCACATCCTGGCTCCTAATACTTCTGGGATCAAATCTGGGGAAAAAAGGGAAGGAAAGAACAGGGGATAAGGAAAGAAGGAAAGGAAAAGAGAGTTTATTTTGCCTTTCACTATACCACAACTGCCTCTCATTCACTTGAGCAAAAAAGGGTTAACTGTAGTAAAGAAAGAAAAATGTTATTTTCATTTATTTTACCTTCCTTTGTGAATAAAAATAGATTGGGAGTATGGACTAATAAAGGTTGTGTTCTAATTAATAATGGTACGTGGGGCCATCATGCTTCTCTTTCATAAAGTAAAAACATTCTTTGTCACAGCACCACTCATTTTACGGGAGCTTTGGGGGGTAAGTACCTGTTTGAAGTGCTGCTCTTTTCTCCAGGTGCCACGGCCTTCCTCTTCTCCCCGCCCTTGAACCATCTGGAAGGGGCTGGTTTCTCACTTCCTCTCTCTGTTGGTCTGGGATCCTCCTGAGCACTCTCCTCCATCCTGAGGTGCCTCCAGTCTTACCCTGCCCTGGAGTTAGGATGGCGGTAGTCAGTGAAGGAATTTAAGGGTTCAAGGAATAAAAATTCATATCAGGTTTGGTTTGGTTTGGTTTGGTTTTTTAAGTATTAACCACGTTACACTGAGACATCAACCCTAAACCATATAGAAATATATATTCTTTTTTGTATTTCTATGGTATTAAATCACCGCACACCTCTAGACTTAAAACAGCTTGAATTTATTATCATACAATTGTGTAGGTCAAGAGTCCAGTATATCCTCACCAGCTACCGTATATCACTGTAGAAAACTTTTTCCAGTCTTCTCTTCAATTAGGTGCAGCCACATGATTGCTTGCCAGCCAACGGGTGGCCCCTAAAACTCCCCTGCATGCAGCTCTGTGCTCACTTTGGCCTCGTTTGCCTGCAGGATACAGAGAAGTTGAGAGGTCCCAGGCAGGCTATGCTCCTTCTCAGAATTTATTTCCTGCTCATTCAGGTCATTGGCAGAATTCAACTTCTTTCAGTTACAGAACTAAAGTCCCCGTTTTCTTTTAAGAACTCAGAGGCCACAGCATTCCTTGATTCCCAACTTTCTCCTCTGTTGTCCAGCGCAACAAGGGTGGGTTGCATCCTCAGGCTGCAGTCTCCAGCCTACTCTTCTTCAGTCGTTTCCACTTAGAAGGACTCCAGGACTAGACTGGACCCACCCAGATAATCCAGGATAATTTTTCATCTCATGGTCTTCAGTAACCCTATCTGCAATGTCCTTTTACCTAGGCAAAGGGATATATTAAAGATTCTGTGAACTATGACATGGACAACCCTTGAGGAATCGTTATTGTGACTACCACAAGGAAAACAAATGCTAAAGAGTCTATAAATTTACTTATGTGGATGAAAATAAGAAAATATATAAAGACATTTTTCTCTTTCTCAGCAGTCATCATTTATAATTACATCAAAAGACCCGCAGCACAACTGATGTGCATAGCTTCTTGTAACTCTTGGCCATTACTTCTATGCTCATTTCCAGATAACGTGTTTTCTACTAGATTATCAAGTTAAAAAATACATAGTTATTTCATATCAAGAAATCCAGAAGTAGCCCCAGCTGGTGTAGCTCAATGGATTGAGCGCGGGTTGGGAACCGGAGGGTCCCGGTTCGATTCCCAGTTGAGGCACATGCCTGGGTTGCGGGCCAGGTTCCCAGTGGGGGCCATGTGAGAGGCAACCATACATTGCTCTTTCTCCCTCCCTTCTCCTCTCTCTGAAAATAAATAAATAAAATCTTTAAAAAAAAAAAAAAAGAAATCCAGAAGTACAATAAATAAGCACCAGAAGGTGTGTCTTTCAGAAATCTGAAGAATGAAGGCAGAGGTGTGGATAGGTTAAGGATAAGCACTAAATGTTTTTTCCAGATTCCCCTCACACCAATCAAACTTCTTTAGGAGACAGTCACATAAGATCATACATGCAATGTTACCTGCATTGACTAACGAAGCTAAAGGCCAACCCAAAAAAAGGAAGATGTGTGCGCATCAGCAGAAAAGAATGCTAAATTAAGAAAACAAAATAAAAAAACACATATAACATGGCCCTATTCCTACAATATCGTTTGAGAGTAATGTCTATATCAGGTTCAGTGCTGACTTTTATCCCTGTTGTACACACAGCACTAAGCACAGTGACTGGCATATAGAAAGTATTAAGTAAATATTAATTACCTTCAAATTAATAGTTTTGATTAGAGTTAAGCAATGTTTATAGAATTTTCTGTATAAGATGCAGTCATAAAAATCATTCATGTTCTCATTGTTCTCTATAATTTTAAGAGATCTAAAATAAATTATTTACCAAGTAGTGATATATGGAACATTGATAAGACCTAGTAGTTCAGGTAAATACTTTGTATCAAGAAAAACAAGAGAGTCCAGTTGGTGTAGCTCAGTGGATTGAGCGCAGGCTGGGAACCAGTTTGATTCCCAGTTGGGGCACATGCCTGGGTTGCGGCCAGGTCCCCGGTGGGGGCCATGTGAGAGGCAACCATACGTTGCTCTTTTTCTCCCTTCCTTCTCCTCTCTCTAAAAATAAATAAATAAAATCTTTAAAAAAAAAAAAAAAAGAAAAACAAGAGCCTGGCTGGTGTAGCTCAGTGGATTGAGCGCGGGCTGGGAACCAGAGGGTCCCGGTTCGATTCCCAGTCGGGGCACATGCCTGGGTTGCAGGCCAGGTCCCCGGTGAGGGCCATGTGAGAGGCAACCATACATTGCTGTTTCTCCATCCCTTCTCCTCTCTCTGAAATTAAATAAATAAAATCTTTAAAAAAAAAAAGAAAAACGAGAATTTTTTTCTACGCTGTTTACATTAAATCACTACCAATCTGACAGTACTTAATTATAGGGTTTTGAATAAAGACTTATTTCTGACTTAATGAGCCCCCCAAAAGTACCCTTTAAATATAGGTGCATAGTAAATTATAGTAGTAAAAAGTCTTAGGTATTGTGGTTTTCATTCATTTTTAGTATTTAAGTCGTGTGGTATATATTGATAATATAATGCAAGTGATTAAAGAGATCTAAAGCTATCGAAAAAGTTCTGCAACAAATCTTTTTAACTCTCTGAACTGTTGAAAATCAAGTTGTGCTGTGAGGTATTGACCCTTCATCTCTGAGATTTTTAAGTGGTAAGCGGTATCATTGCTAGTCCAAGAACTGAAGCAGAGTTCTGACGTCTGGTGGGAGAATAACTTCTAAGACTCCCACTTCAAAAGTGTTTGCTGAAAATGTTCTGTTTCTTGATCTGGGTACTTATTGCATGTGTAATCTCATGTCTAACATCGCTCACTTATAATATATGCTCTTTCTGGCACATCTATTATTTCAATAAAAAGTCTAACAAATCTGTAAGTCAATCACCTTTAACTGTGAGATAGGTCAGTTGTTTACACAGGCTTCTTAGTGGAGCTCCAGTGGCGCAATCGGTTAGCGCCCGGTACTTATACACAGGCTTCTTAGCTTTTCATACCCATCTCTACCTTCATTAAGTAAACATAAAACTTCTCTTAACTCCAAGTCAGTGAACATCATTCACTCAAAGTTCTGAGACCTGTTAGAACGTTGATTTGGTAGTACTATGTGATGATAATAACAAATCAGCCTAAAATGTTTCTTCTTTTTAAAGAAATAATTTATAGAATATACAAATTTTAAGGCCTCCTATGGGAGTTTTTAAACTTCATTTCAATAATCAAGTTGTTTTATCCCAAACAATGTTTGACACAGAGACTCTATGACAAATGGAGACCATCACACACAGAGCTTCTCCAGGTAAAATCTCCCGGAAGAACCAGTCTGAGGCAGAAGCTGGGGAGAACCACTGACCTAGTGTGCAATCTTCCGTGATCAAGGGAAAATACACCAAAATCTGGAAACAGAAAGGATATCACCCAAACTAAACACTTAGAAAGTTGCAATGCTGATAAGACCTAACTTTTCATCTGAGCTCTTTGATTTTGGATAATTTATTTAATTTCTCCAAGCCTCAGCTTCTTCAGATGTAAAAAGGAGGCAGTAATATCTGCTTCCACAATGCTGATGCGGTAAGAGACAGTGTCTGGCGCAGAGTGGATGCTGATGACTGCTAACTGTCATGGTTACTCCAGCTCTGAAAAAAAATGCGCCCAGCTCTGCATAAAATAAAAGAGCAAAAGTTACAATTGATAACTTGGACTTTAGCTTAAAAGTGTTCTTGGTTTGTTTCAGGAAAGTAGTAGATCATCCAAAAAGGCGATTTGGTATCCCCATGGATCGAATTGGTGGAAACCGGCTTTCAAATTCCAGAGGCTAATTGATTCCAATCGTAAGTAAAATTTGAATATGAAACAATACATTCCAGCTTTTTATTAATATTCTACAATGGACTAATTGATCCGTCTTAGTTTGTAAATCCCTCTTTTGATTTCCTAGCTTATAAATTCACATTTTCAAATATTTCCATACGCAGTTAAGTATATTGATGTGAAATAATTTAAATGATGTTACAGAATTAAAAGAATGTTCTCCACCATTAAAACTGATTTAGGTATTGTCACAGAGTCCTATATAATTATTGAATATTAATATGCAAACAAAGGTTAAAATTCTAATTAGTATAATAAATTACCTTCATAAATATACATAGTAAATACCAATCCCTCTATTATAAAGACACATTCCAGTGACATACACCATTTTATTTCAAATAAAATCACCAGAATTATAATAACACGGAACATAGGAGAGAGAGTGGTATAGCGGAAAAAGTACTAGCCATGGAATCAGAGCAACTAATCCAAATCCTGGTTCTATCATTCATTCATTATCTTGTTTCCACTAAGACAATTTATTTCTCTGTAGCTTGAAAATTTAGATAATAACACAGTGGTGTTGTGAAGATTAAATTAGATGCTAGAAGGTATTGGGCATATAATACTTGCATACAGTAAAAGCTTATAAAATAGTTCTGAAAATTTACTTTGTGCTGGACGCTGTACTTAGTGCTAAACATGCATTGCTTTATTTAGTCATCTTATTCTGTAGGTACTATTACTATCTCCAATATCTCGAGTAGTAGTACAATAAAAGGGGTGAAGTGCCAGCTAGGGAGGTTAGGCTTTGTGGGTTAAATTCCAGGCTATCGAATCCCAGGTCATCAGTTAAATGTGAGACCTTGTTTAAATTCTGAAGTCCTCCTCCATAAAATGATAATTTCAATAATTTCTAATATATTACATTGTCCTGAGGACAAAATGAGTTGATATATGTTAACCACTTAGAATAGTGCCTGACATGTATTAAATAATAAATAATCATTTGTTGTTATTATACAAATAAGTGGAAAGTTTAGCTATATTAACTCACAATGCCACATAGCCAGTAAGTGATACAAGTAGAATTCAAATCCAGAAAGCTTAAATCCTGAGCTTCATTTTAAACAATGTATTTAATTATACATAGTATATGTTTTTTTTGTTTTTGTTTTTTTTAAAGAATTTATTTATTTATTTTCAGAGAGAGGAGAAGGGAGGGAAAAGAACAATGTACGGTTGCCTCTCACATGGCCCTCACTGGAGACCTGGCCCGCAACACAGGCATGTGCCCCGACAGGGAATCGAACCGGGACACTCTGGTTCCCAGCCCGCACTCAATCCACTGAGCTACACCAGCTGGGACATACATAGTATATGTTTTAAACACTAAATGTGTGTTCAATATAAAATCTAGTCTAGAAATTTTGTGCCACCAGAGCTTAGAGAGGGTGCATCTTCCTCCCAAACAGATGAGACAACCTGGAACTGCTCTGACAACTGTAAGTTGCAGAAGAGAAAATTCTGCTTTTGCTTTTCTCAAGAAAATCCTCAGATCAATGACACAGAGGCTCCAAAAGCATCGCATTAGGCCTGACCTAATCTAAGTTTTGCTATTGTTTTTCTCACCAAATGCTCTAAACCACAATAAGTCAGTATTTTACCTCAACTTTCTTGTTTTCAGAATGTCTAAGTTAAAATACTTTTTCTTTATGGGGTCACTGATCAATGAAATTACTATGAAGTTACTGTATCTTTTCATAAATACATGAGGACTTAGCAAATACTGCCAAGAACACTAAGTTCTGAGCAGGACCATCTTCAAATCTCATATTGAACTTTGCATTTAGCAATATACAAAGTATGGTCACTCTTCAAGGGCTGTTGAAATCCACCACATCATATCTGGGCAGGAACTAATTGTTACTAAAAATCAAGTAACTCCTTGAAACCAGAGCCACAATCTTCCAACTGCCTGATATATTGAGAACATTACAATACTTAAGATTAAAATAATTAAGTTTGATTGGTTTCCACATGTACCGTATCACCTTAGCCACCCTTGATCGTCACCCGTTTTAGTATTTCTGAGTTCAACCAAAACAGGTTATGATAAGAAAAAATCGTACAGGGAATTAATTTTTATATAAATTTTCATTTGAAGTTTTAGGCTGTAAAAACTCCAGATAGCTACTAAACTATGTAAAGGGAGATTTACAGAATTGCTGTTGGGTAAAATTCAAATTACTATATTATATCCTTCACTTAACAGATTCTGTGGGGTGTCATGACAACCACTGTCTTTATTAATAAAATCTTGAGATAGTAAGAACATGCAAAATAAGCTCAGAAAAGAGCTGAACATCATGTGTTTTCTTTCCGTTTTGTCAATCATTGTGGGTTCAGCTGCTCAACCATTACATTTCAATTCTTTGTTTCCTGCCACTATCACCAAGCTTCCTCAGATATTTTTTGACTTCCTCATGTGAAGTTTCAAGTTTTATAGCTCATTTCATTTTTTTGTCTTTTTAACGAATGAGAACACAGGGACTATGAGAGGAAATTGATTTGCCGCAAATTTTACAGACACTTAGAGCAAGACCCAGAAGCAGGTCTCCGGCCTTCAAGGCCAGCATTCTCTTTATGACCCATAAGATCTATGGGTGCTAAATTGTCATTGCTATGCTGATGTCACTGGTTATACATTTCTAAAACAAACAGAAACACTGTCTCAGACTCTGTGAAAATCTTGGCTTCGCTTCTGTGGGTGAAGATGTATACCTTTTTGGAGCAGGTTTATTTGTGGGTTTTCACCTTCTGGGTTTCACTGTAAGTGTTCACACTAAAAGTGAAACTAGTACTAATTGTGGAAGTTTTGCTTAGTTAGAGGTCAAGTCTAGAAACAGCTGATGTGTGTTATCTTGTTTTCAGGAAAAAAGAATGCTGATCTCTTCCCTGATATGTGTTTTAGAAAGGGCAATAACCTAATTACACAATATTCTCCTCAAATCATTAATCTATTGGACTAAAGATTTGAAAGTTTAATAGGCCTCGGTTCTAAGTAACTCAAATTTAGAGAGGTGTTTTGTCTTGGTTTCATAAATTCTGTAGATGCAAATAGCAAGTTCTAGGTCTTTGCCATTGAGATCAGGATGCCACTTGATGAAATTTGGTAGAAATATGACCATTAGTGGTGCTCCCCTTGGCTGCCATATGCATTAAGACTTTTAATAATGTGAGGCACATGTTGCTGTATTATACTGGCAATTTTTGTTTTAGAACAATATCAACATGTCATGATTCAAATAAATTAACATATCTCAAATAACAAATATCATGGGATTTTTTTGTTTTGTTTTTTAAGATTTTATTTATTTATTTATTAGAGAGGGGAAGGGAGGAAGAAAGAGAGGGAGAGAAACAGCAATGTGTGGTTGCCTCTCACATGGCCCCCACTGGGGACCCAACCTGCAACCCAGGCATGTGCCCTGACTGGGAATCGAACCGGGACCCTTTAGTTCCCAGCCCGCGCTCAATCCTCTGAGCTATACCAGCCAGGGCACAAATATCATGTTTTAATGCCACTGTTTGGTTGGATTCTAACACAGAGCAAAATGTACAACAAATATCAACATGTCATCATAACAATAAACAGAAAGCAATAGTCAGGTTTTCGTACCTTTCTTTTGCTTGTCTTGGCAACATCCTTTGAACCAAGATTAAAATCTCAAAAGGAATAGATTATAGCTGGTACCCAAGCAAAGAAAGCGTGGCTTGAGCACAAGCACCTAGTTTATATACTAAAAATGCTCTTTTTAAATGCATTTGATCAGAAATTATCATTTTTCATATTGTTTTGGCAATAAAAATATGCCGCATAAGTAAAAGCCATAATGAAACCTCAAGAAAGTAGAGGTTCAGCTCTTCTCAAGTGCCGTTGATGGATTTCCCCTGTCCACAGAGCTCTCCTTAGCTTTAACCATTTCAACTTTCATTTTTACAGATGTGACTTCCTTGGGTGAAATGTCACAGAAACATGGAAGATGCTTCCTTTAATCATCCTTAATGATTAAACTTTCAAGGAACTGGCCTTCTGCGAATTCTTTCCGAAGCTTGAACTTAGGTCCATCACATCACAGTATTGTTTCAGCTTCAAGAAAATTTTGCAGATCATTTCAATGCATGGATATTTTTTAAATACATTTTAGTTGTTCAGGAATGGTTACTTAGCCCCAAAACTTACTTTTTTAAAGAAGCAATTAAAAAACACAATGCAGTGAAATGCTTTCTATATGCAGTTACCTTTCACAGTTACGCAGTTGAAGAATAACTGAAGACTAACTTGTTTCTGTAAAATGTAGGTGCAGTCTCTTCGTTATTGGGGAACAAAGAAAAAGACAATGCTATGTGTTTCTCTTAAATGCTTTCACTTCTTTCTTATCCTTTGTCTGTGGGCCTCTTAGGTAATAATTATGAAATTAGACTTCTTATATTCAAATTTCAGTAATTTTCAATTAAAAAAAAAACACAGCCCCAGTTCTATAAATAAGTGAAAAAAGATCTCTGAGCAGAGAAAAAATAGCAGTAATTAAGTCCATAAATTTCAGCCTCCCAAAGAACTGAGAAAAAACCTGCAAGTCAGGACATACTGACTTGGAGTAGGAAGTGAAAGATGTCACTCATTGGTCAAGCTTGTACGTCCTGTATCCTCTAATAACTTTCCATGTTCTCAATTACAACTGATTGTTAATTGAGGGCTGCAGTGGCTAATTATGAAGAGAAAAACTACACACAGAAGTAATAGATCAAAGTATTGGGAAATCAAAGAATATCAAGTAATAGCCCACCAGAGCAGTCTGGGGCAGGTTAAACGCACATAGTTTTAGCTCAGTAAATTTTAACATAGTACAATAAGTGATCTTTTTGATGTTACCAACTCACCCAAGAAACTGTTAAATCTATTTCATATGCTATGTTTAATAAGGCATTAAAGAGTGTAATGGGTTTGAGAGTAATTTCTTTAAAATGATCCAAGTTATGTTTAATTGACCTATCAAAGCATGAAGTTTGGTATTCTAGAAGGCTCAATTCTCAGCAATGTTACTGTAATTTAAGCATTGTGCCTTGGATATCCTTTCAGAACACAAAGATAACTTATTCGTGGACCAGAGATTTAGTGTAAATTTGGAGAAGTTTATGAATTCTCTGGAAAACACTTCTTTAAACCCTGCTAATCACTGCCAGAGACCTGACATGAGGGAGGAAAAATGTTTAGCCAGGAGAGCAGAGTTTATTTTAGCATAAAATAAAGAGTGTTATGAGACAATATATTCATACTGAAAGAAGAGGAGAGAAATGGGTCATTGTTAATCTTCATTAAAGATGAATAAATACATGATCCAAAGAATAAAAGGAACTAAGAGAAACACGGAAGTGAACATTCTATTACTTAGAATACAGAATGGTTTTATACACACACATACACACCATATTTTTCAGACTATAAGACACACCGGACCATAAGACGCACCTAGGTTTTAGAGGAGGAAAATAGGGAAAAAAATTTTGAAGCAAAAAATGTGGTAAAATATTTAATAACATAAATAACATAGTATTTCAGGTATAACAGCCAGGTAAGCTATATTCAGGCTATAAGATGCACCCTCATTTTCCTCCCAAATTTGGGGGGGGTCTTATGGTCCAAAAAATATGGTAATTTCTTAGTTTTAGAGATGATTTTCCAACTGCTGAAGTCTTTAAGTTTAGGAAAAAACAGTAAATGAATGATTCTTTTAATTGTGATAGAGAGGCTATAGCAAAGAAAAATGAATTTTGAGAAAGCTCACCACTTCTGGTTTTCATGTATTTGCATTTGAGAATCAGCAGTGTTACATGGGCAAATATCCATAGAAACTGTTGTTTGAAAGAATTATTTAACAAGTTATCATTTTTCTTTCCCACCTTTCCTTAACCTTCTAAAGAAGTATAGAAATGTGTCCTATTTCTTGGAAGTGCTTTATTTTCTTTTTCTCCCATTTGAGAATTTGTAAGCTTCCAATCCAACTGGGTACAAGTGCTTCATGCTTTGACAAAATGTTTCCGAACCTAATTTAGCCTAAGCATGTCTCATGGTGAAGATTTAAGTTGGATTAAACAAATTGATTATCTATCTTTTTTATTTTTTTAATTCAAAATTATGCTTATGGCATCCAATTTAATTAATAGAGGTGGTCACAACATATTGATTTATACTCTCTATTCCAGTGTGTAATGCATTTGTCTCATAATATAATATATACACAAGACTTCCATGAAGAAAAAAGAAAAATATTTTCTTCACTTGTAACTATTGTATTTCATATTTTAAGTTTTACCCCTACTTTACGCAAAGCAGAAAAATAAGTCAGTAGTATACTAGTTTAAAATAGGGCATTCTGTTAGCATAGCAGAAAATTAAGACATTAATTTGTGTTAAGAATACGACGAGTCATCTCATTTATGTGTCCAATATATTGTATATTACTAAATCTGGCTATATTTCATAGAAAAGTCATTAGAAGGGACTTTTCATTTAGTTTCAAAGGAATTCATTACCTTTTTTTTCTCTCTTTGTTCCTGTGTGAAGTCCCATAAAGCAAATTGTGACTATAGATTTCTAGGTTCCGGCATCAATTGCATAATCAATTTTTAATGATAGGATGTTGATTCCTGGCTATATTGTCTTATAATGTACACTAAAAAAAGTTTAGCAAGTTCTACCTGTAATCTACAGATAGCTTTAGGAAATTAAATTTCTTAAAGCAAATTATTAAAAGGTAACAACGGAATCTTCTCAAAGGAAAAAGTATCAAATACTTTTTGAATGGTGTCACCTCAAAGGTTCAAAATGTGTGAATGTTGCTCAACTGCTCCAAAGTGAATAAACATGAGATGATGAAAACAGGAGTTTTGTCTTTCTTTCTGATAATATGCTTGTGTTCACAACTGGTGTAAGTAAATGGGAGCGCTCAGGCATCACCGAGCAGCTAATGCTTACGTACTTTGGAGTGGCTCCTCACAAGCAATGTAGCACTACAAACATATTACTCAGCTTGGTCTACATTATGCTGTTCTTTTTTCCACTTTAAGCAACTTGTTCACTTTGTCTGATGGGATACTTTTACCCTTAAGCAACACATGATTAATGAAGTAAGGGAATGTGTGTAGGCTTATCTGGTCAGCTATTCTAGTCATTAATATTCTTTCATTGTGAAGCTACTTTGACGATGTTTCTGTGCCAGCACAGGAGGCAGACAAAATTGAAATTGAACTCCCGGTCTTGGATTGATGAAATAAGCTTGTACAGATGTACACAAGAGAAGTGTAATGTAAAATTGGGGGGGGAATAAACAGTCAAGGAAAAGCTGATGAGTTTTTGTTTTGTGTGTTGTTTTCGGGACACGGAGTCTAGTTTCTTACCTACATACTAAGAGTCTCAAGTAGTTTCTGACGTTGTGGAGGAGGCAGAGTTAAGAATTAAGAAACCAAAGAATGCATGTTTTGTAAGAAAGTTGTCTTAATATCTATCTCTGAAACATCTAATACTACTTTCTTTAGAATCTAATAAATGATATGTTTTTGTTCCTTAAAAATGTAATTATTTAATTGTAGTGGTCTTAGTGATAATTGTCCAAATTGACAGAAAAGAGATAATACAAATAGCCAGCACAATCATAAAAGAGAGAATATTTTCTACATATGTTTAGACAATAAAATTTATTTTAATTTCCCAAGATGCTTTTAAAAATATTTTAATTGATAGTTTAACGGTATATAGTCATCACCAGACAGCACTGCATGCAGCCAAAGAACTCATGGAAAGCACACCATAGAAACGGCACTCTCGACTTCAGCTCTACAAAACCATTTTGATAGTACCATGCCATTCAAACTGCAACTGATTTGTCATCAATCACAATATAAATCTTAGGCATACAATATGCAAAATAAATGCCACAGTTTCTTTATGCATGAATAAAGATTATAGCTATACTCTTTAAGCAGTAGAATGAAAAGATAAATGTCTTATTCTGATGTTCTTATCTTTTTTGCATCTAGAGAACAAATTTTAGAGGTAGTATTTCCAAAAACAAGTTAAAAAAGAAAATAAAACAAATTCTTCATTAGAAGGATAGTTGATAAAACATTAAATTTGAATATAATAGTTTTATGTGTGCCTGAGTATGAGAAAGTTTTATAAAAGAGATGTTCAATGTGGTACATATTAGCCTCATGTGGATCTTTCAATTAATTAGAATGAAATAAAATTTGGAAATTCAGCTTCTCCATCATACTTGCTGCATTTCAAGGGCATAATGGTGACTTGTAGCTAGTGACTACCATAATGGGCAGTGCAAATTAGAGAATTGTGACATCATCACATAAAGCTCTACTGGACAGCACTGTTATATTCTGATAGTGTGAGATGCATTATATTGCATGTAATATAGTTCAGAGAATATAGCAGGTTGTCCTTTTAGGTGCACCCTTCATTTTATAGTTGGGGTAACTGAAGTCTAAACGAAAGTCACGTAAGTAAACAGTGATATGTACACTTCTATTTATGGGGGAAAGAAGAAGTAAGAGAATTTAAATTTCCCTTTCAAACCACCAAATGATACTGCCACATTGAATCTTCACATTCCGATCATAAAATGATGTTTCAGAAAATTCAAACCAACTGTAACAGTGTTTTAATCTTTAAATGCATGAATAAGTCAGTTTAAATCTTCTGTAGGTTGTTCCCAATCAATTGCTTGACACTGTAGTTTCATTTAACTAATTATAATTTTTTTAAATTTCTTTAATCTAAATGGTTTGAAAAATTACGACCTCAGGGAGATGGGTGTTTGATTCACTATTGATTAATGGGATGCACAATGAAAGATTTTTCAGAAAACTCGTGGTACAGTTAGACACTGAAATAAATGATGAAGTGTCCATCTTCCCAGGTTTCCCTCCCTGACCCTACTCACTCTGTAGACTGTCACCCTTACGCTTATAACCATCATGCACATGGTGTTATGATAGCACTCAGGGTCAACTTTTCATTTCTTTAAGAGCCACAGTTTCCTTTAAACAAAACCACATTGGAATTCTATGAAAGGAGAAGTTTATTTTTAGACATTAAACTGAGGAGCTTGGCCCCTTTAATCCAATCTTCTTTTTATAGTGTGCTTTGGAAAGTTATCATGAATGCCCTTTCCCTCCCTTTGGGTATCTTTGACTATGTCAGTCTGGCAGCTCAATTAAGTATACACTGAAATACAGTTTAGAAAAAGTTTAAACCCGGTTGAAGGGAGCTGTCCTGGGTAGTATCACCAGTAGGGCCAGCTCCTCTATCATTTACTGAAGGAAAAGCTTAGCCAGCATTCAGGCGGCGTTTCATATCTGTCTGATTCACACATAATTCCTGTTTTTAGCATAATAATAGGTGTTAGCTATATTTTTAACAAATGGAAGAATTTAGCAAGTGTTTATCAACTACATATTAAATAATTAAATAAAATGACAATATCACACTGTAAGCATAAGTTACTATTGCTTTAAGATCGATTTCTGGATCCATTTAACCTCCATACATTCTTATTCATGGTAGACAGTTTCCAGTTATGTGAATAGAACCACTTCAGACATAATGTGGGTGGCTTCTGTGACCTGATCTGGACATGTAATTCATGTGTTTATCACCACAAGTATTTATTTTGTACCTATTACACACAGACATGTTTTAACTTCTCCTTGCTTGAAAATGACAAAAAGCTTCCTTGATCGTCTCAAACTCCTCAAGCTAATATCCCAAGTTGTTTTTTTCCCTTTAGAACAAAATTCCTCAAAATAGCGCTCTATTATCAGCGGTTTCTATTGTTTTACCACATTCTGTTTCATCAAAAAATCATCAGACCATTCCTGTCAAAGCCATTGATAACCTTTTCATTGATGTTGAGTTGGAAAGTCTCAATTCTCATCTCACTGGACCTATGATAGCTTCAGATACACTTGAACTACTTTTTCCTGGAAACAGCTTTTTATTGTACTTCTAGGGCATTCCTTTCTTTGTCCCCTCTTCCTTGGTAGCTATTCCTACTCAGTCTCCTTTGCTGATTTTTATCTGCCCATTTCCTAACCTTGGAGGACCTGGGTCTCAGCCTCGAATGTTTTCTCTTTCTTATCTAGAGTCGTTCCCTAAATGGGGTCATCACAATACTGAGCAATATGGATCTGCTGAAAACTGTCCAAGTTTCACACCGGGGCTGCTTCCCTAAACTTCAAATTCACATATTTAAGGGTCCACTCAAGTCGCTATTGGGGAGATTTTGTTACACATGTCATAACAAGCCCAAAATATCTGTGGTAAGAATGGGACTTTCCAGCTAAACCCTGTGCATCTCTACATTTCGCAGGTATTTCCCTAACCCTGCTAAGTTAGATTGAGATCATGTGTCTAATGTTGGCATTTAAGAGTGTGCTTACTTCTGGTTCTCTTATTCTGTTCCAGGGACATAGGGTGTGGGCACAAAGAGAAGGAAAACGCTCATGTAAATAAGGCTTCATGTAAACACAAAATAGATCTTAAAGCAAGTTACATCACTAAGATTATGACACTATGTTGTTCATGTAGTTTGCCTAATTTATCCCAAAATACAATTTGATAACTTGAAGTAGAGTGCTGCTCTAAGAAGAACCTAAATTATGGCTCAGCAATTCTCAGCAGCTGGCAGATAAGGAACTGATACTATTGGCTGCAAAAATGAAGAGACATTTGATAAAGTAGCAAAATATGTGATACAACTGACATCTGTCACAGTTCAGATGTAGATGTGTTTCTCTTGAACATATGGAAGAAAAGATTGGAAAATAGAATATTGGCAATATTTTTTATGTTGATGTAGGGCACAGGCAGCAAAGTATTGCAAGAAACTGGTGAGTGTAGGAAGAAAACGACATCTTGGCAAACAAAGGGACTAGCATTCAGAAATAGAAAGTCTTAAACTGTTGAAAGAGTTTTCTACTTTTAGATCCCAAACACTATAAAATAAAATTTAAAATGCCTAAGTGAAAGAGGCTCAGTATATATCTTGGAATAAAGAACATGGGGCATAAGTCAGATTCAGTATGTAATCTTTAAGGTATGTTCCAGATACCGTAAAGGCAACTGCTACTAAGTTGGGGAGTGAGAATGCAAAATAATCAATGTTTTTTTTTTAATCTTTGTGTATAGCAAATAGTTTAGAAGCTTTCCAAATTTTTAAAATCACATCACTGCCAATGAAACGCTGGTTGAAAAATGTCTGACACTTTGAGACAAAATAAACTTTGAGCCTCCAATCTTATGAGAGTAGAATGAGATCTGAAAACAAAACATGCAAGCCTCAGGGAGGAAATATTACCCAAGTCCTACATAGCTGTGTCCAAGAATAATAATGAAAAGGCAAAAACTTCAGAAAGGGTGGAGCCAGCAGAAACAAGACAGTGGGCAGAGGACTCCTCCTAGACCCTGATATCCCTAATCAAGAAACCCTTCTCTATTCCCGGGGTAGAAGATCCTTATAATATCTCCCCAGTGAGATTTCAGAACTGCCGGAGGTCAGCATTCTACATATTGTATGTTTCTGGTTCTTTTCATTTATCAATGAGAATACTGGTTATGATTATTCTGTCCCTGTTCCCCCACCAATTATTCAATGTGTGTGGTATGAATAACTTGTCCTTTAAAGTTACAGGTCTGTGAATGAAGAGGAGTCACACTCTATCTGATAAAGACTAGTCAGTATCTCTTGAAAAGCCTGTTCTGTTCTGGATGCAGTCAGTGAAAGGGATTTAACGTTGTCTCTAATGGAACTCAGTTGAGTAGAGTCTATGTGTTTAAGAAGAAATTAAAGGAATGACTGCAATAGAGGGAGCATTCCCCAAGTATTATAAGTACTTCCTAACATTTAGATATACAGCCTATCTTGCCAATATTTTGGTGGCAGCAAAGTGGCTAATTCTGGCCAATGGACTTCAGTAGAAGTGATACCTATCACTTGTGAACCGAGGGAGATGAGAACTAGGCTCTGTCCTCTGTCCCTCTCTTCTGTCTTGGCAATTTTGGAAGCAAGCAAGATATAGCAACATCCAGATGATGTAGCCAAAATAGTAGAGGGTTGTACTACATAAGCTAAATTTAATGTTTGGATTTTATTGTATTAGGCCTCTGAGATTTGGATTAAAATTAGTAATGTCACAGCCTAGACTAAACTGACTGTGGAAAGGTACAACAAATTTCTATTCCAATGCTCTCCAACACCAGACTGCCTCCTTCTCCAGCTATGACTGGCTCAGTGAATAGAAATTGCCCTTTTTACCTCATTGCCCAGAACAAACACCTTGGAGTCATTTTTGAACCTTGCCTTTTTTTTAACACTGTATGTAATATTAAAGACAATTTTGTGGACATTTTGTCCAGAATCAGACTCCTATTTATCAAATAACTACTGCCACTCTAATCCAAACTGTCACCATTTATCATCTGGAATATTAAAGTTACCTAATTAAAGATTTTTCTACTTCCACCTTTGCCCCTCTTTTGCAGTGTACTCCACAAAAGCTTCAAGAATGATTCTACTAAAACTTATTTCATATTATTCACTTGCTCATAACTTTCCAGTGAATTCCCATATGATACCCAGTAAAAACTAAAGTCCTTTTAAAAATCCTGAAGATTCCCTCCCTTTCACCTCCCATTTCATCTTTTTCCACTCTCAAGCACTAGCTAAGTCACTTAGCAATTTGGTTATTTTCAGCACATAATTTAACCTCTCTAAGTTATAATTTTCTTACCTATAAAATAGGCCTAGTCATAGATATCTTATGGTATTTGTGTGAGAATAAAATAATAATTATAGAAATAATGATTAAAGTGATTTTAAAAAGTTAAGCTTACATACTACTTACTATATGTCAGGTGTTAGTATAAATGACTTTTCATATATTAGCTAAATTCTCCCAGCACCCTCATAAACATTATTATTATCCTTTGACTTGGGAGGTGGGCAAAGAAAATGAAGCACAGGAGGGTATATAATTGGCCAAGTTCCCATAGGTAGGACATATAAAACTTAAGATTTAAACCCAGGTAGTCCAGCTCTAGAGTTTATATGCTTAACTGGGACATTTTAAGATATTAAAATATAAAATTTCTGGTATATGCTAAGTGTTTAAATAATATTAGCTCATCCTTTATCCTCTTAGTAGCATTGTAAAAGTGAGTTTTTGCAGAAGTTATACACAAATCTGGGAGGAGAAGAACAAGTAAAAATAAAATATGCCTTAGGGACTTCATTACATGAATAGAGAAACACATAACTTTTTTTCAAATATGAGAACTAATTCAGCAAGAAACAAAAATTTCCCAGGAAATGTTATGAAATGTTAGAGGTACACAACAGATGAGTCATTCTAAAGTTAAATGTTATGAATCAAACCTTGGTCCTAGCATTCAGCAACGGGGTTTCTCCTTATTTATATGAAATGTTCTAAAATTCTAAACTGACTTAAAACTTTATGATTTCTCTTTGTGGTCCTCCTAATTCCACTGTCTATGCCAAAATAGCGAGAGTAGGCCACGATTTTAATCAGTTAGGGCCTGTTTCACTTTAACCGGAATGTAGGGCTGTTCTACCCACTGTCAGCATGACAAAGCTCAGATACATCCAGAGAGGAACACTTTCTCTGGAGTCTTTTTTTTACAAATATGAGCCTCTATCTTGATCACCACTATAGAATTAAGAAATGTCAACTTAATTTCTTCCCTCATAGAAATAATTGCAAAAGTAATCTTTTAGAAGTCAATTATAAACTTTGACATGAAAACTTGCCTTATTTATTAGGATGGGAAGAGGTTAGTCTGTAACATAGGCCATCTCAACATCCTTTGCCTCTGTGGGTTGCTGTTATAGCTGCTCCAGCTGTTAAAATTAAATATAATAATTATTAGTCTTTAATAGCAAACATGTTGTTCTCTAATGAAGAAGAGGAAGGTGAAAGCAAGATAAAGAGAACAGATGAAAGGAAGGAGAAAAAAATGAACAAAAAAGAAAAATAATAAAAGAAAATAAACAAAAATAATTAAATAGAAAAAAAGGATTTTTTTTTTTCCGTATATTTAGAGACTGGCTGGAAAAGGTGCATGACTCAACAGGAAATCAGAAGAAACAAAGTTAAGGGGCAAGAAGTCAGCGCTGAGCGTGAATAATGGGGAGCCTGGAAACATGACTGGTGTAGCTGGACTTGCTTGTACGTCACTTATAATGAGCAGTCCCATTCAAGGAGTTCCAAAGAGTAATGTGAATACGTAGATTTCCCGAAATATTTGTCCTTCCTTACAGGAAGGGAGAAGTATTTTCAAGCCCTAGGGTTTCTGCTCAGAATGCAATCTGTGTTAACTTTGGGTAAGCTCTCTGATCACCTAAGGCCTGAGGACTTAACAACCAAAGGTGAGCTCAGCCTGGGCTACCACTGTGCGTATCCTCGCCGCAGCTGCTCAGAAGGGAGTGATGGGCTGCAACTCCTTCTCCCAAACGGCCAGTTGCATTCGGAAGAGTTTAGAACTGATCTAATCCAATGATTTTCAAATTTTCTTTTTACCATTATCAAGGAGTCGAGACATAGGGTTGCTAAGGGGCTCCCTGTCAGGAGACTAAAAGAGGGTCAAGAAGGCAGCAATTCAGGTCCCCAAACCAGCTGCTTCAAGCAAAACAGCTTCACTTTCATATGTTTCATTTACTAGGACCACATAAAATTTTGTTTGGGAAAAAAGTATTTCTAGTTTTAAAAATAATAATAACTTTTGAAAACCACCAATCTTGTTTTAGCTTCCCATTTTACAAATGGGGATACTCAGGTCTAAAGAATTTTAATTTGGCCACAGTCTCATCGTTAGGTAATTGGAGAGCTAGGACTAGAATCCAGATTTGTAGACATTTTACTCCATGATCACTTCAGCTGTAAGTTTTACAATATGGTATTAATAATTTAAAAAAACACCATTAAAAGTGATTGCTTTATACACATTATTAAAATGGAACACATAAGTATTTCACATTCTCATCTGGTTAAGGTCTTCTGATGTTAGCTAGTTCTTTATCTGTAAGATATATTTGTCATGTGAAAATGTAAATTGCAAGTAATATTTAACTCACTTCAGAACACATGGTCAGGATCTTATGTGAAAGGGAGAGGCCTTGTTCATATGATTTGAGATCACCCACCCATCCCTAATATAAAGTCTCCAATAATTTTTTTAATGTCTATAATATTAAAATGTAATCACTTAGGTCATGAAAAAATATCTGATTTCCAACAATAAGCACAGTTTTCTAAAACAGACCATAATAATAATGGGAACTCTTATTTAAAAATAAACTATTTTACTGACATGGGGACATTTTCATGAAATATAATAAGTGGACAAAAAAAAAAAAAAGCAGACCACAACTCTTATTGATATAACTTAATTGAGAAGAAAATTTCCCAAAATATTAAATAGGAACTACTTCTGCATTTTACAATTTGAGTATGAAGTTTTCTTTTTTATAATTTCATTCACTTTCTTCAATGGGAATATCTTAGTTTTAATTTTAAATCCCTGTATTTTTAAAAGTATTTATTAAGGTGTTATTTTGACCAGTACATTGTCCCATGGGTAGACATTTTTTAAGAGGACTTCAGATGTTTCCTGAAGGAGTGTTATGTTGCCCTATTGGCCCATTTTCTACTAGACTACATTTGCTAAGTTTCTGACAATATCTGTCATTTCATGGAGAGCAGCAATCTGATGCACAATTGTACATTGGATTCTCCTGGTCCTCAAAGGAAAAAACATCTTGGTTTGTGTAGCCTTCATTTCCCAACGGTCCCTAAATTAATCATTTCTCAAATTGAAAAAAAAAAGATTTAAAAGGTTGCTAATTTAGTTGTCACAAACTGCAGTCAATTTTTGGAAGTTTTAGTTGAAATCTGTGAACAGATTTGAAGCATTTTTTAATACTCCTGAAACATTTAGGAAAAAAAAATTTAACTGTACCAGTGGTGAGCTTTATATGTGAGAAAAGACAACCGTTTTGTAACCTGACGGTTATTGATCCTATTAGAACTTTCTAACTGAAAAAAAAGGATATTAATATTTTTAATAAGTGCATTCCCTTAGCATGAATATAAAACAAAAACACATGCTTTCAATGGAGTATTAAGGGAGTGGTTATTATTTTATTTAGTATAAATTAATGCTTAGAAAAAAGCAGCTCAGAAGACAGAATAAATTCTATTATTTCCTTTAATAAATCAAGTTTTTCTTCATTCTTAACTCACCGATGTTGAACGTCTTTGAAAAATCAAAAATTTCATTCAATAGAGCCAGCAAGAGTTCCTGTTGATTTGTATCTTATTTATCTAGAAACAATTCATTTCTTGTAATGATCAACTTCATGTAACGAAACTTCCATTTTCAATCTGTGTCACTGAAAGTATTTCTAATGAAATAGGTTTTACAGGTACCTATTAATCTTTATACTCATCAATAAAAGGAGTTGTAGAGAGAGAGATGTGTAATGCAAAGAGATGGGCTGTTTTAAAGATTATTAAATGTATATAAACACTAAAAGGAGAGATTGTTAGAGAGAGATGTGTAGATAGAGAATACGATGCCTAGAAGGTTATACCTTAAAGTTAATGCATGATAATTTCTGGGTAGTAAATATGCATATTTTATTGTTGTTCTATTGTAGTTGTCCCAATTTTCCCCCATCGCTTTCCCCTGCCCGGCCCACCGCCATACCCCAACTCCCACAATCAATCCCTACCCTGTTGTCCGTGTCCGTGGGTCACTCACACATGTTCCTTGACTAGTCCCTTCCCCATCTTTCCCCCCATCTGCCTCTCCCTCCTCCCCTCTAGTCACTGTCAGTCTGTTCCTTGTTTCAACACCCCTGGTTCTATTTTGCTCATTTGTTTTGTTCATTAAGTTCCACTTATAGGCGAGATCATATGGCATTTGTCTTTCACCGCCTGGCTTATTTCACTCAGCATAATATTTTCCAGTTCCATCCATGCAGTCATGAAAGGTAGGAACTCCTTCTTTCTTTCCTGTGTAGTATTCCATTGTTTAAATGTATCATAGTTTGATCCACTCATTTACAGATGGGCACTTAGGCTGTTTCCAGCACTTGGCTATTGTAAATAATACTGCCATGAATATAGGGTTGTTTTCATAGGTTCTTTTGAATTGGTGTTTCAGGATTCTTAAGGTATAATCCCAGTAATGGAATTGCCAGGTCAAAAGGCAGTTCCATTTTTAGTTTTCTGAGGAAATTCCATTCTGTTTTCCACAGTGGCTACACCAGTCTGCATTCCCACCAACAGTGCACTAGGGTTCCCTTTTCTCCACAACCTCACCAGCATTTGTTGTTTGTTGATTTGTTAATGATGGCCATTCTGACTGGTATGAGGTGTATTTCATTGTGGTTTTAATTTGCATCTCTCTGATGGCTAGTGATGCTGAGCATCCTTTCATATGTCTCTGGGCCCTCTGTATGTCCTCCTTGGAGAAGAGTCTGTTCAGGTCTTTTGCTCATTTTTTAGTTGGATTGTTTGTTTTCCTGGTGTGAAATCATCATGTGAGTTCTTTATATATTTTGGAGATCAAACCCTTGTCTGAGGTATAATTGGCAAATGTTTTCCCAAATGGTTGAAATCCTTTTTCATTTTGATCATGTTTTCTTTAGCCGTGTAGTTTATTTTGATGTAGCCCCATTTGTTTATTTTTTCCTTTATTTCTCTTGCCCTAGGAGATATATTAGTGAAAATATTGCTGTGTGAAATACCTGAAATTTTCCTTCCTATGTTCTCCTCTAGGACCTTTATGGTGTCACAACTTATAGTTAAGTCTTTTATTCATCTTGAGCTTATGCTGGTGTATGGTGTATGTTGGTGGTCTAGTTTCTTTTTTTTTTTTGCATGTACCCATCTTTAACATAAAAATATATAAACTGAAAGTTATTTTTAAGAGAAAAACATAAATAACATTTGATTTTGAGATTTTGTTTGATATACAGATCTGAATATGAGCCATTTTCTGTTCTGGAGGTGGCTTTTAAACCATCTAAGGAAAACTTCTGGAAGAGATAGAATATCTTTTTTACTTTTGTCTGTTTACCTCGCAACCCATTCATTAATCATATACCAAACTCTATTAGCACTCTAAAAACAGAAATATCACTCAAATTTTCCTAAGCATATTTATTCTGGTGTAGAGATGAGGGCAATAGATTTTATTCAAGCTATAAAACATGAAGATTCAGTAAGGTATCTATTAACAAATAATGCAATTGAAATGATAATTAGTTCATTACAAACAAAATGAAATTTTGTGAAGTGGCCTGAAAAATTTCAAACTTCTATTATATAAGTTTATCTAATCATTCTTTCCTCTTATTATTTCCTTGTACCAACTGATGGAGTGTAGGCAGAAGATAGATGAATGAGACAGATGTTTAGGAAAGAGAGTATTGTGGTTTCAGCTAGAGAAATGGCTTGTAATTTTACTAGATTCTTCCCTTAACTCATTTCTCTTTTTTTGTCTACAAAGTGTCAATTAATGAACTTAAGTCGCTAATTAAAGTAATGAAAGTGTTGCTGAGGAAAAAAATGGGTGACTTGGGGAAGATGACAGCGTTTTTCTACACTGAACAAACACAATTGTTTCTCAGTTCTTCAGCACCTTTTACTTTGTAGGCATAGAAATTATCTGTGAAATTCTGTTTTTTTCTTCTGTTGAGTAATTGTAATGTTAATAGAATATCAATACAACTTTTTTTTTAAGAGGTTTTTTTTTTTTAAGATTTTATTTATTTATCTTCAGAGAGAGGAGAAGGGAGGGAGAAAGAGCGATGTATGGTTGCCTCTCACATGGCCTTCACTGGGGACCTGGCCCGCAACCCAGGCATGTGCCCCAACCAGGAACTGAACCGGGACCCTCTGGCTCCCAGCCCGCGCTCAATCCACTGAGCTACACCAGCCGGGAGAATATCAATACAACTTTTGCTTAAAATCAATTATGCAAAGACCCTCCATTCATTTTAAGAGAAAGATATGACTATGCAATAATGTAATTTTATTATAGTTGTATATTAAAATGTTAAATTATATTTAAAGTGTTTTCATTGAAATGATAAGGTACATTTTATTGCCAGATGATAAGGAGTATTTGTTTTAGAATGAGATCTTCTACAAAAGAAACAGATTTATTGCCCTGAATTTATAAGACTAGGAAGAAGGTAATTAGGAAAGTGTCGATACAAAGCTTTTATTTACTTAATTCATAGTCCACTTCTCTGCATATTTAAGTGGAACATTTTTCAAAAAGCAAATTAATACATATGCCTTTCATTACTGTTTTGTTTCCAGTGATTACACCTACATAACTCTCCTCAGAAATTTGCATCACTATTTTTAAGAAAACCATTTTTATAGGAATCTGAAGAAAAGTTTTTTAAAGAATTTTTAAAATCTTTTCTTTTTTTAGTTCAAAATGTCAGTATTTGTTCTCTCACTAAAGATGACATTTGTTAGTTAAAAATATTTTTTCAAATTGCTTTAGATACAGAGTGTATTTCACTTAAATGTTAGCCTTCAGAGTCTATCGGGGATTTTTACAGGGCCCCACAGAGATGTGCTGCATTATTATGATCTAATATAAATACGTTTTCTAGCATCAGTGTATGTGTTCTAAAGTAAGACATTGGCTAATCAAAATAATAGAAAAAAATCTTCTTTTCCTGTTTTCATTTCTAGTTTTAAAAAAGATACTGCTTTGAAGGAAAAGACCACATGTATTTTAAATATGTTTCTATCTTTGAACTAAAAGTTAATACTGATAAAGGAAATATTTGAATAAAAAAATACCCAAGTTAGGAGCACCTTTAGAACAGGAGATGGCAGAGTGACTGCTTTTGCAAATACACACAAAAAATACTAACTCACTACTTGAGATATTGAATCTTAAAAAATATACTTGTCTCCTTGTCATTCAAATATGATGCTTTTCAATGGATATAGACAAGAAATTTTGCCAGAAAGAAACCCCAAGCCCCACCAAACAATGATACACCACAAAGTAAAATTTCCATCGGTGCCTTGGTCATGATATTTGCTCTTCCACATGTTGTGGTAGGCAGTTTGCCCGTCTTCCGGATGATTCACTGAGGCACTCTTTTCTATGGTCCTGCCAAATAAAAGCTGGCATATCGTACACTTGTCTTGCACATTGTCTAACATAGAGGAAGCTGGTGATCCCAACTTCGTTGTTGGCTGATAGACAAATTCATATTTAAAAATATGCTTAAGGACTAATGCAAGTCAGGCATTTGCTTACTTTGAAATATGTGTACACGGAGAGAGGTTCACACTAATTTTGGACAATTTAGACCAGAAACTAACTTTACTAATAACTCACTCTTCCCCATTTATGTATAATAAAACCGAGATCAAAGGGGTCCCAGGAAGAAACCTTTCCAACATGCCGTCAGTGATGTGTGCATATCAATGTGTGGCCCTCTCTGGGTCAGAGGTGTTATTTAATTGTAATCTAGCAAAATGCTTTGGAGTTAGATTTTTCTCTATTTTCTATGCACAGAAATCAGAAGTTAACTTTATCGTTAACCAACATCGCATTTGCAAAACCCTCAGTGAATGACCACATGTTTCCTCATACACTTACACTATGCTAAGAACATTGAAAAATCTCATTATTTTACAGGAAGAGAAACAGAATGATTTTGACTAGTCAAAGACAAAATGTGAGTGCCATGGATAAAACCCCAAATGATTGATTCCCAGGCATGTATTTAGGTTTCTCAGGCAATTTGTTTTTCAATAGGGAAATCCCTGTAAATAAATAACAAATAAATGACTATACAACATTACTTCCACTGCCAAAAGAACTGCTTTAATTTTCATTGACCTTTAAAGGCACACTTGAGACAATATGGTCTAGTAAAGTTGAATTAGATCTGAAAGCAAGAAACTAGATCTCTTTTCTCAACCCAGTGGCATATAAACAGTATTACGTTCTATGTTGGTTCTTCTATACAACACAAAAATAAGAGATAACTCCCTCTTCCTCGCAAAGAGGTCAGGCAGATGATAGATAGCTCTAAAATTTCAAACTGGAGTAAATAGTAGAGAGTACTATTTTAATTTACTATTTTTAAAATTTAAAGCAACCTATATAAGTTTTAATGAGGTTAAGTTGCTTGCCTAAGAGGTAGCATTATATGAACCTAGCTCCACTGATTGTGATTGAGTTATTTTTACTACAGAATGCATTGAACATTTTAAAGAAAGATAAATATAATACTACAAGAATATAAACTTATTTTCTCTAACTTTCAAGGTATATATTGTAGATCTCATGGATTAAATTATTTCATTTTATGTAAATCCCCTACATATGTTAGAAATGTGATAAATTTAGTCAATGCACCATGTGCATGTTAGCACCATCCTTCTGAAAGTACTGGACAGACATCCCCTTGCATTATTGCCCACACATTTCTTTAAACACAAGTATTTATATTGACGTGTCTCTCTGAGCCACTCTTCTTTCACAAGTAATTTATATTCATTGGATTAAAATTTTATTTTACTTTCCCTAAAATGTACTTTTGAAATATGCAGAGATTATGTGATTGACTGTATTACTATTTATACATCCCCCATCTTTGGTCATGGAATAGACATGAGAATCAAGTACCCCCTAATTAGAAAAAAATAAATTGTAGTTGAAATTAATTTAGTATGATGTTGGTTAAAGTTAATGTACTTGAAAAGATCAGCATCACAGATTACATTTAATTTAAAACAGCAACTACTGAAGGGAAGTATGATGAATGATTTATGTAATGTCTTAAAACATTATTGCAATAATGGCAGAAAAATCAAAGTGGTGAAAACAGGAAGATCGGGATTGATTTACTCACCAGTAGGATTTTAAATTCATATGTATGTACCTTGGTTAAGATATGGCCATACACACACTGATTCTGAAAGACTATTATAGATAATAAAGTTGGGAGTCTAAAGCAAAGAGTGGTAGAAAGGATTTTGTTCATATTAAAAATCATCTGTGCTACCAGATGTTACTGGACTAAAGGAGCCCATCTGTCTGTGAGTACCAAACCCAATAAGACATGAACAGGAGTTTGCAACAAAGTAAGGGTTTATTTTTAGGAAGTGGACCATACCTGGAGACAGGTGAGGTCTCCAATGGCTTCCAGGGAATGGGTTATATAATGGAAAAATCATTAATCATGGTGACTAAGGGAGTTAGGGTCATGGTCAGGTATTGGTCCCTACTGATTGGTCAGCACTAGGGTAGAGGGTCATTGAACATTGCATCTGGTTCTGATGTTAGCCCTGGTGCCACTTCATCTGGTTTTGCTGCTTTTCTGGGCATGGCGCTGAAACATAACTGAGGCCTAGATGTCATTTCTAGTTTGACTGAAATTTGTCTCTGTGGTCGTCAGATCAAAGGCTTTGTTCCTAAGATTATTTGATGCTGAGTCCTGAGGGCTCAATGATTTGAGGGAATGGACATGCAAGGGAGAAGGAGGCAGACGAGTCAGGGTGCTGGATGAGGCCAGTTTGAATCAAAAGCATTTAAAAGAGAAAAGTTCATATTAAAGAGATAAAATTTCTGCATGCTTACACAGACCAAAATTTACTATCCAGGTCAAGATGAATATGTTAATGGCTGGGGAATATTGTAGAGCTCACTTTTAAATGGTGGCCAGTGTGTTTAAATTACAAAACAGAACCAGAGACATGGAAATAAAGAACAGTGACCAGAGGGGAGGCTGGAGGGTGAAGGGGCATAATGGGGGAAAGAAGGGGCAGGGGCAAACAAAGGAACGAACAGAGGACTCACGGACACAGACAATGGGGGGGACCGATTGTGGGAGTGGGAGGATGGGGTAGGGGTGAGCAACAGGAAAAAGGCAGGACAACTATAACTGAACAACAATAAAAATAAAATTACAAATGATCTGTACAAAGAAAAAAATTATAAAATATAATGCATATTGTCATCATGATTCAATACTTGGAGAAGTGACAGTGCTACTCAATTAACAACAGGAAGAACTTAATCTATATACCTATATCTATATCTATATCCATATCTATCTATCTACATATATATTATACCTGCTCATTTTATTAAAAGCAGGCATTCTTAGGCACGCCCATGCACTCAGACACATCCATAAGCATAAAGTAAAAGCTAGGAATGTAGAATCTTTTGGTTAGATTTTTGTAATTTGTTGTTTAACTTCCTGATTCCAGGGGTAATTAACATCAAATCTATTAATACTAAGACTGAGTGCATGCAAGGCAGGTGAAAATGGGAACAATGTCTTCATTTGACTAATTTAGAGCCAGATAAAGGTCTTCCTGACTGCGATGTTATTTGCAACCATCACTTCATTTTAAACAACCAGATAGATTAGAATTGGGAAGAGCTCAAATTTGAAATGAGCGATAATGGGAACATTAATGTCTCACTATATTGGAGAAGGATGGTTTTATTTTGCTGCAACCAGCACTTTTAAAAATTAAAGCTAAATCCAATTAATTAAAAGTTGGCAAATGACCAGTCAATTACTCTCTTTAATACTTGCTTTAATTGGGATGGTTTTCTTTTTTAAGTCAAATCCTCAGTACATCTCCAATTTCAATTTTATGGCTCTGAAGATGTGCCAATGACCTCTGGCCTTGGCATTTATTTCTTCGCCCAAAAGATTTTAGACATATTAGATGTAACACTCAGCTCCAAGTGCATAAACTGCAGTGCGCGATGATGTTAAAGAGGTGCAATGACTAAACTATTCACTAACCTATCCCTTTAATAAATTCCATGAATAATAAGTGCTTCTTGGCCTTTTGGCTAAGATCAAGTGTAATAAATTCCATGAATAAAACCTGTGCTACTTAGAATGATATTCAGGCTTGTTTCTCCTTCACAGGCTCATTTTTCACCTTATGTCCTTGTGTACAGGTCACATTAGACTTCTTTTTTAATTAATTTATTTTCCAATGGAAGTTGACATGCAATATTATATTACGATCAGGCGTACAATACAGTGATTAGACATTTATGTAAATTACGATGTGATCCCCTGGATAAATCCAGTACCCACCTGGCACCATGCATAATTATTAAAATATTACAGACTATATTCCTTATCTTGCCCTTTACATCCCTGTGACTATTCTGTAACTACCAATTTGTACTTGTTGATCCCTTCACCTTTCTCACCCCTCCTGCCAACCACCCTCTCATCTTGCAACCATCAATTTGTTCTCTGTTATCGTGAGTTCTCTTTTATTCTTTGTTCATTCACTTGTTTTGTTTTTTGATTCCACGTACAAGTAAAATCATGTAATATTTTTCTTTCTCTGTCTGACTTACTTCACTGAGCATTATACTCTCTCAGGGGTGTCCAAACTTTTGGAGTCTCTGGACCACACTGGAAGAAGAGTTGTCTTGGGCCACACATTAAATACATTGCAATAGGTAATCACAAAAATATCTCATAATGTTTTAAGTAAATTTACGATTTTGTGTTGGGACACATTCACAGCCATCCTGGGCTGCATGCAGTCCACAGGCCACAGGTTGGCTACCCCTGCCTATGTCCATCCACGTTGTGGGAAATGGCTAGATTTTATTCTTTTCTATGGCTAAGTAATATCCCATTGTACATATAAACTACCTCTTTATCCATATCCATCCATACATCACACAACGTAGGAGTTCCTTTTTTCTTTTCTGTTGCATAGTATTCCATTGTATAAGTGTACCATGGTTTTTTGATCCACTCATTTACTGATGGGCACTTAAGCTTTTTCCAAATCTTGACTATTATAAATGACGCTGCTATGAACACAGGGGTGCATAGGTTCTTTTGAATTGGTGTTTAGGGATTCTTAGGGTATATTCCCAGCAGCGGGATCACTGGGTCATAAGGCAGTTCCACATTTAGTTTTTTGAGGAAATTCCATACTGCTTTTCACAGTGCCTGCACCAGTCTGCATTTCTACCAACAGTGCAGTAGGGTTTCCTTTTCTCAACATCCTCATCAGAACTTGTCATTTGTTGGTTTATTAATAATAGCCATTCTGACAGGGGTGAGGTGATATCTCATTGTGGTTTTAATTTGCATCTCTCTGGTGGCTAGTGATGTTGAGCATCTTTTCATATGTCTCTGGGCCATCTCCTCCTTGGAGAAGTGTCTGTTCAAGTCTTTTGTCTATTTTTTAATTGGATTGTTTGTCTTCTTGGTGTGGAGTCCCCTGAGGTCTTTATATATTTTGGAGATCAAACCCTTATCTGATGTATCATTGCCAAATCTGTTCTCCCACACAGTCCTTTCCCTTTTCATTTTGATGATGGTTTCTTTGGCCATGCAGAAGTTTTTTATTTGATGTAGTCCCATTTGTTTGTTTTCTCCATTATCACTTGCCCTAGGAGATATATTGGCAAAAATATTGCAAAATGGGATACCTAAAACTTTCCTGCTTATGTTTTCTGCTAGGACTTTTATGGTATCATGACTTATATTTAAGTCCTTTATCTAGTTTGCATTTATTTTGGTGTATGGTGTAAGTTGGTGGTATAGTTTCACTTTTTTTTTGTATGTACCAGTCTAGTTCTCCTAACACAATTTACTGAAGTGACTATTTTTGCTCCGTTGTACGCTCATGCACCCTTTGTCAAACAGGAATTGACCGGGAGACATGGATTTATTTCTGGGTTCTCTATTCTGTTCCATTGATCTATGTGTCTGTTCTTATGTCATTATCTGGATGTTTTGATTAGAGTGGTCTTGTAGTATAGTTTTATATCAGGTATTTGGATCCTTCCAACTTTATTGTTCTTTCTCAAGATTGCTAAGGATATTTGGGGTCTTTGGGGGTTCCGTGTAAATTTTTGGAGTATTTATTCTAGATCAGTGAAATACGCCATTGGTATTTAATAGGAATTGCTTTGAATCTATAGATTGCTTTGGATAGTATAGACATTTTAATAATGTTAATTCTTCCAATTCATGAACATGGTATATGCTTCCATTTATTTGTATCTTCCTCAATTTCTTTCTTCAGTGTTCTATACTGTTCCAAGTACAGTTCTTTTATCTCCTTGGTTAAATTTATTACTAGGTATTCTATTTTTCTTGTTGCTATATTAAATGAGTTTTTCCCTAGTTTCTCTTTCTGATACTTCATTGTAGATGTACAAAAATGCTATCAATTTCTGAATATTGACTTTGTATCCTGCTACTTCTACAGATTATATTTTCACTTTCTTGAAGCACAAAAGATTTGCTTTGGATAAAGTCCAATTTGCCTATTTTTCTTTTGCTTTATACATTTTTAGTATCATACTTAAGAAACAATTGCCTAATCCAAAATCAGGAAGATTTATGCCTATGTTTTCTTTTGGAATTCCATAGTTTTATCTCTATAACATAGGCCTTTGATGTACTTTGCATTGTTTTGTATGTGGTGTGAGGAAAGTGTCCAACTTTATTCTTTCACATGGGGATATTTTCTTGGCCCAGCACCATTTGTTGAAAAAAAAAAAACTTTTTCCATTAAATAGTCTCAACATCTTATATAATTCAACTGATATGTTTTTATCTCTGGATTCTCGATTCCATTCTATTGATTAATCTGTCTATCCTTATGCCTGTACCACACTCAAGATTAATATAGCTTTGAAATAAGATTTGAAATTGGGAAGTATTTTGGATCTGCTTTTTTTTTATTAAATTTTAGGATAAGATTGCTAATTTCTGTTAAAAGGGACAACTGGGATTTTGATGGGAATTGTACTAAATTTATAGATGTGTTTGGGAAATACTGCCATATGAAAAATATTAAGTCCTCTAAGGCATGAACATAGTATGTCTTTCTAATTTAGTCTTGTTTTTGGTGAACAAGTGTTACTCTAATTTTGTTTAATTTACCCTAAACATTTTACCTTTTCATGCTATAATAAACAAAATTCTCTTTTAATTTAATTTTGCAGTTTCTTGCTAGAATATAAAAATACAATTTATTTTTATATACTGATCTTGTATCTTGCATCCTCACTGAATTCATTTATTAACGCCAAGATTTTTCTGTTTGCTTGTGTGTTTGTTTGTTTGTTTGTATGTAGATTCTTTATGATTTTCTATGTGGAAGACCAGGTCATCTCTAAATATAGTTTCACTCTTTCCTTTCCTATCTGGTTGCCTTTTCCAGCCTATTTGTTCTGTCTATAACCAATATGGAATAGAAATGTTGAGAGCAGGTCTACTCGTCTTGTTCCTGATCTTAGGAGGGAAAGCTTTCAGCTTTTTATCTTTTGATATGATATTAGCTCTGGATTTTTTTGTAGATGCCCTTTACCGACTTTAGAAAATTTCCTTCAACTCCTACTTTGTTGAGTGTTTTTTTTTATGAAACAGTGTGAGATTTTGTCAAATGCTTGTCCTCATCTATTGAGATAATAATGATTTGTTCTTTATTCTGTTAATATGATATATTACACTGATTGCTTTTTATATGTTAAACAAACCTTGTATTTCTAAGACTAATTCCATTTGGTCATGGTGTATGATCCTCTGTACAAGTTACTCAATTCAGTTTGCTAGCATTTTATTGAGAATTTTTGCATCTAAATCTATAATGGTTATTGTTCTGCAGTTTTCTTGTCATGACATTGTCCAGTTTCGATATCAAGCAAATACTGACCTCATAAAATTCATTGGAAAGCATTTCTTCTCCTTTATTTTTTTCAAGAGTTTCTGAAGAACTGGTGTTTATTTATTTATTTTTTTTTTTCAAAGATTGGGTTGAAGTCAACAGTGATGTCATCTGGCCTTGAACTGTTTGGGAAGTCTTTTTTAAAATACAAATTCAATATTCTTATTTCTTATAGGTCTATTCCACTTCTTAATTTGGATTTGGTACTTTATGTATTTCTAGGAATTTCTCCATTTTATCTAGGTCATCTAATTGTTGGATATAATTGTTCATAACATTCTTTTATAAGTATTTTTATTTCTGTGAGGTTAGCAGTAATGTCCCCATCCCACGGAATTTGATTATATATATTTTGAAACTTAGAAATAAGACACTGATATATTTTATCACATCTTTATTATGAAGGGCCATGAAATAGGAAGACTTCTTTGGCAGAATTCAGGGTAAAGTAATAGTAATACTAACATATACACCGAATATTGAACACCAACAAAAATTAACATCTAGAAAGAGCTTTACTCCAGTGAATGGGCATGACAGCAAATATTTCCAGCAAATACACTATAATGTGGGAGTTCAGTCTGTCTTCGAGAAACATTTTTGACAGCGGTTGAGAGCATGGAAGTGCCTGGGTATAAATGAGTAGTGGCTTTAATTCTGGTCCAGAGTGGGAACTGCAAGGATCAAATATCTGATTCTTCTCTTATAGTACATGATACAAAACAAACACCTTTCAGAATCATAACTAATATGAAATCACTGAGCAAAAATTTGACTGAAATATAGTCTATGGGAACAGGAAGAGAGGAAAATCTGGATGCAAAATCCAGGGTCTGTTAGAGATAATGCAAAATTAAAGTAGCAGTGCCTGTATAAGAAAAAAAGAAAAGATTCTCTAAGCCTAAAGATGTTGTAGGCAGCAGGAAGCCAGACTTTTAGAATTCAGACCAGAGGAAGAAACTATAAAGAAAAAAGGATTGGGCCTTAGTTTAAAGAGTAAACCCCGTGACCCACAGGGACTCTTAGTTATGATAAATGACTCCAAACTCACCTTCTGCCTTCAGCTACAATGGTGCTGGGAGTTGTAAAGATGATACAGCATTATATCAAGGATCCGGACATCAATGTGCCACTATCATTTAAACAAACATTTTTCTTTTGCATCTTAAGACAAAAAATATTTACTAAACTACCCATTAAGTCTTCCCCTTGTTGTCTCTAGTTTCTCAGACCCATCAAGGCCGAATTTCTTGAAATAATTTCCTACCTCCAGTTCTTTACCACATATTTAGTTCTACCTATTTCGGCGTTACTTTCACCTTCATCTTTCCAACTCCACCAAAACAGTCCTTTTCAATAATCTTCTTAAAACTAAACGCAGTGATCACTTTTCAGTCCTCATTTTCCTAGATATTTTTGATGAATCACTTTGGTTGACCACATTCTTCTCATTGAAACCCCCCCCCCGTTTTTTTCCTATTTTGCTAGTCATTCTTTTTTAGTTTCTTTTGTAATTGCTTCCACTCCTGACCTTTAAAAGATGAACTTTCTCAGGATTTGGTTCCAGATTCTCTTTTCATATCATGTTTCAATCCTTTCTAGGTAATACATGAATTTAATCACTACCTACATGCCAGTGACTGTGAAATGATTCCCTATGTCCTCACCTGAGTATATACTGTATTTCTTTTTTTTTTTTTTTTTTTTTTTTTTTTTTTTTTTTTTTTTTTTTTTTTTTTGAGTCTAGAGGGAGAGGAAGGGAGATAGAAAGAGAGGGAAAGAAACATCAATGTGAGAGAGAAGCATCAATTGGCTGCCTTTTGCAAGTGCCTCGACTGGGGTCCAAACTTCCACCCAGGCCTGTGCCTTGACCAGGAATCAAACTGGTGACCTTTTTGTTCATGTGATGATGCTCAACCAACTGAGCCACACTGGCCAGAGCTATACACATATTTCTTACTAGGTTCTCAACCATGTCCAAAATTGAGCTACTCATTTTTCCTCTAATGTTTCATTTCACTTCTAATGTTTACTACCTGAGGAAGTAACAGGACCATTTACCCAAATATCACTCAATAAACCCCTTTTACTCCCTAACTCCCCATTGTTTCCAACCAATTGCAAAGGTCTTTCAATTATCCTCAAATATTTTTCCAATCTTTTCACTTCTGTCTTGCTACCTCCCTAGATTAAGAAGCTATCACCTGCACTATTGAAATATCCGTGTTCCCAAGTCTCTTCTTACACACTGTTGTCCCCCTTAGATCCATTTTCCATGAAGCTTTTAGAGTAATCTTTTGGAAATGCACATACTGGTCTGTAATACTCCTACTTAAAGCCCTTCAACTCTTTTCCGTTACACTTGGGATAAAGGTTGAAAGTCATAATACGGTCTATAAGGTTCTGAATTATCTGCCTGTAGCTACATCTGCAATTTTGTCTGGACCCATCTTTCCCTGTCCACAGTTTAGCCACACTGACCTTCTTTCAGTTTTTCAAAAGTATCAAGCTACTTGCTGCCACAAGGACTTTGCACCTGCAGGGAGGCACACTCCCCTCTACACATGCACACGTGTGTGCATGCACAAACAATGCATCTTAAGCCTCAGTTAAAATTATTACTTCCTAAGGAAAATCTCCCCTGACTTCTCCAAACTAGGTGGGTCTGCCTGTCATAGTCTCTCGCTGCCTTATGCATTTCCTGAAGAGCTCATGTCCCAAATTGAAAGTCAATTGTTTATGTATGTTTTGGGGTGTTGTCCGTCTCCATTGCATTATGTAATTCAATATGCAATGGCTTTTGGTGGCCTTGTTCATAACTGTATTCCCAGCAACCAGAAGAGGTCCCTGACCGTAAAAGCCCCTTGCAAAATCTCTAATGATTAAACAAATAAAAAACTAAGTAGGATAGAATTGTAGTTCTATTTGTGCTGGGGTTCCTACCATGACTGTGACCAATTCAAATTCCACCTGCTAGAGGGAAGAAGGTTCCTGACTATTCGAGGCTCAGAAGAGGGCTTCTCAAGAAAAGTGAAGGGCAAGTGTCTCTAACACTAGGCGGACTGATTTCTAATTCAGAGTTTTTGTACCTGGAGAAAAAAGAAGAACAAAAAGCAAAGCCTGGCATAATTTTTTCTCCAAAGTGGAGGAATTAACTGACTTTGAGCAAGTGAGGTGGAGAAGAAACCAAACAGGACTTTGTTTAAAAGGCAAATTAACTCATAATATGTGAGCACCTGTATGTGTGTGTGTATAGGCCAGGCAATAAACTGTAATGACGCTTGCTGTGCTTGAGAAAGAACGGCAGTATCTGCGAGGAAGGACTGTGTTGAAGCCAAATGTCAGAAAAGGAAACTGGCAGGCATCCTGACGACTCACTTAGGGTCTGAATCAAAGTCTTCCCAGAGGCGCTCAGGAGCAAAAAAACATTTTTCTATGATAATCCCTGAAACTGCCGCTCTTTTTCTTCTTGTTTGTGCTTTTCGGATTTGGATTGCAGATGAATCTAAAAGTTTTCTCTCTTGGAATTATCTGACTAATAGAGTAATATGTATATGTTTGGCCAATTTTTTGACTTTACTCTTACTGGGAACTAATCTCTGGAGTCCTTATGCTCTTCTCCGACTGTGAGTTCATCTTTTCCCTTTCTCGTATCCTGACAGCTGGTTTAGACTGTGCCTCGCTTATGCAGTGAAGATAGAATACTTTCAAGAGACTATTTCTTTGTTCACACAGTTCCCCTCGTCTAGAAGGTTCTTATCCTTCATATAGTCTACCTGGAAAACTTATTTTTAAAAAAGTCAGAAGTTCAAGATTGTATCTTCAAAATAAGAATTCCTTTATCTTCTCCTCAGGCCAGACTTCATTGCTTCTCCTTCCATATATTTATGGCATAATACAACCAGTGTAATTTCACTTGTTGCATTATTTTTGTTACTAATTAAGTCAGTGTCTGGATCTCCCACGAAATTTGAGTTCCTTGAGGACATAGATAGCAGTTCCTCATTTTTTATTGTGATATGTATGCTCCAGCTTGTGGTAAGAATTGATGAGAAAACACATGTAAAAAGTTTAGTTTAGCATCTGCCACATAGTTTGTGTTTATAAATGTTGGTTAAAGTGAATAATTTTCCCACCATTGATTATCCTGATTTAAAAAATTTCTATTTGCAAAGAAAATCAACTTAAAAAACATTATTTATCATGATAACGCACTTAAAGAGAGCTTCAATACATTGTTATTCAACCAGGTTAAACATTCTTTGGTCACCTACTTTAGACATTTGGATTTCCATATGACATTTGGATTTCCAAACTCTAAGTTTTAGCCCCCAATGTGTGAGATGTTGAGTTTAACTATATCTGAGATCCTTTCCCCTTGGACATTCCGTGGCAATATTCTGCTGAACACTTTCTTACAACCTATTGTTCGCTCATTGTAGCATATATATTCATCTTTTAAAAAAGATAATTCAAGCCCTGAGCTATGTGGCTCACTTGTTTGGGCATCCTCCAGCAAAGCAAAAGGTCACGGGTTTGATTCCTGGTCAGGGCACATGCAAGAGGCAATTGATCTATGTTTCTCTCTTACATCGAGGTTTTCTTCCCTCTCTTCCTACCCTTCATCCCCTTTCTCTAAAAATCAATAAATAAAAATTTAAAAGTATATAAAAAGATAATTCAAGATTCTTGTCATACATTTTCACACCCAATGTAGTATCTAGCCCAATAATAGATCTATAATAGCCTCATGAAAAATTAATTGATTTGAATTATGAAAAAGTCACTGCTTTATTTTACTTGGAATGGTTACCCTTTTTCCTCAGTAGACCTGTTTTGTTTTGTTTTGTTGTTTTGCATGCATGCATTCCAGTTTATTGCTTCCTTTTCTTTCATTCATAGGAGTGACTTGCTGTTTACCCACAATATATCACTATGTCACCTTCTTCTCCTTGACTGAAGTGTCCCCTCTTCTTTAGGTGGGTGCCAGTAAGTCTTTTTTGGGTGGTAAAACATTATTTAAGAGTTTATGTAAGCCTAGTCAAACCAAGATGGGGACTTGTATCATTCCATGTGATGGCCTGAAGATTTAAAAGAAAACGATAAAGTTGTTCAAACATTCTTGGCTTTGCAGAATCCGTTTTGCTTAGTTCTAGTTGATTCACAACGCGACCTTGCCTTCCACAAATTTTCCTTCATTCTTCACCATAATTTTCAAGATTTCACTGTGAGAAACCTTCTATGTTATTAATATATTAAGTAATGGATTAAGTTAGCTATTGATAAATTTAGTTTTATTAACTAAATTCTTGGTGATATAAATAGTTCTATAGGCCATCAGTCAAAAGAGCAGTGCTTTAGGGAGAAAATGCCATTATCATAACAAGTATTTTTTCCCCCTCTGACAGAAACCATTAGGCAGAGTCAATATTTATGAAGCTTTTATCCTGATTTGTGTAATTTGTAACTCCTGCCTGGGTATGAATTTTTAGCTCAGCTGTTCATGAGTCCATTAACTATTACAACAGGATGAACTCAGATTTATTGTCATTACTGGGAGCTTTGCTAACAGGTGGGGTTGAGAGGAAGAGTCCTGGAAGGGGGAGGATGTATGAGCAATCAATTGTGTTGGCTGCTGGGATTCAGCTCGATACATAACTTTGTCATGAGACATCTCCATCAAGGCACCCCTTACATCTTTTGAACAGACATTCTCTCTGTGAAGGGAGAATTTAAAACAAGAATTTGTACAGTACTATCTAGAAACACATTCCCATTTCCTTTTGAAATATCTCTGTTAATTCACAGTTAATACCTATTACTATGTGACCATCAGTGAGCTAAGTGGTATAAGGAATAAAATCATCTAAGAAGCTGTGTTCCCTTATGGAAAGACCCTTTGGTAGGATTAAGAATGCCAAAATTTAATCTGTGATGCACTGTTTAAGAACGTCATGATGATTGGTGAATCCTGATTTCTTTACCATCTTCCTCCTCAGCCAGGGTTCTTCCTGGTATTTCAGGCTAATGGTGCAATAAGCAGTTGCCCATGAAAGATAATACACATGATCTTGACTCACAGTCATGTGACATAACTCTAAGTCTATAACACTTAGAGTTATAGTTTTCTGCATAACCAGACATAGAATAGAATGGAGCATACTTGTTTGGATGGAACTTGATAGCAGATCCTTTACTGGGAAAAGATATATTTTAGAAGAGAAACTTGGATGATGGATTTAAAAAGGAATCTCGTAGAACTCCTTAAAACAGCCCTTATGCAATGAAAGACAGGGATTTGAAAACTAAATATGCTAACTTCCTTGACCTTGACTGGGGCAACTCTGAAGTGTGTTCTTCATTGTCACTGCAAGTTCCCTAGTGTATTATGCTCCAGTTGCCCACAATGGTAACTTGCTTGATTATAGACTCTAGTGGCTAGCTTCCTTTCCCAGGCTCACTTTACTCTTCTCATCGATCTGTTCTGGTATGTCCTCCCAAATAAACTACTTACACTTGAATCCTTGCCTCAAGGGGTGCCTCTGCAAAAAGCAAATTAAGACACCTCTAATACAATGTGAATATAATTCTCACACCTTGCTTATAATCTTAAAGCTCCATTGTACAGAAACTCACCAAACATAGGTATGTTTATATCATTTATACTCTCCCTCAGGTACTGTAAGATAAAGATTACATTGCTTTAATAACTAAAAAGGACAAGTGATATTCAGTGATATATTCAGCTTGCTCACTGATTTCATCTATAAACTAGGCATAATGATGATTGAACCATAGTATATTTCACAATTTGCAAATAATCTATTTGTCATCTATTTTATTAGTAGACATCTATTCTTGTTTTACGCATAAGATTCCATGTTAGTTTCATAAATTGCCTAAAGCACCACAGAGATATTGATAGTAGTACAGAAGACCTGTTTGAGGGTCCTTAAGCTGTTTGAGCACTAATTAGGCTCCTCTGCTAAGGAGGGGACATTTTCATGCTTGAAGTTGCTGCAGATTTCTCATTAACTAATTCCCTGAAGAAACTTTGGGTCACCTCTGGCAGACCTTTCTTCCGCAGCACATGAAAGATGGGCAACTGACAGGAACGAAAGTGCAGCCCACCTAATTAAGGGAAAGAGAGATTCATGGAAATTATGGGAAGGGAGGGAATCAGAATTCTTCACTCCCCAGTTTAATTAGCTAATGAATGCCTGGACAGGAACTGAGTCACTTTATTGATCCAGAATTCTGTTCCTACCACACTGTGTGAATACATAAACTTAGACTCTTGGAACCAAAGCTCACACGGAATCCTTAGCTTGACACTGAAGTCTGCCCGAGACCTAGCCTCAACCTATCTCTACAGTCTTCTTGCTGACCATGTTCCCACATGCCCTCCATATTTTAGCACAGTGTGTTTTACTGTGTCCTTTAGAAAAAAAACAAACAAAAAACCCCAAAACATAAACCAACAACTGAGGCAAAATTACCTCCCAGTATTTTATTGAAGGGTGTTGAAGGATGGCAGAAAATGCCACCTCAACATATGCTGCTTTGACATCAGGATTATTTTGTGCTAAAGACACTTGAAAAACAGCAGGTGCAATAAGGGCTCTCTGACTTCCCCCTTTTCTTCCTGAAAGCAGGAGATCAAATCCCCAAATGGAAGATGTCCTCCCCATACCAGGAGGAAAAATAACGGTTTTATCACTGAGAAAAATATATAAATAAGCCTTGTTACACTCCACTCACAATTATCTTTATAGCCACTTCTCTATCCAATTAACTACCCTAGCCCAAACTCCTCTGCCTTGTCATATTTTCACAATTTATTATTCTTTGTTCAATTCAGTATATATAAGCATTTAAAACTAACTGCTTCTTTGGGTTTTTATTTAATTATAAGATTACCTACTACACTATCTAGACTATCTTTCAAAGGATGTTTATTTAGCAAACAGCCTTGGAAGACAAAGTATCTCCCTTAGAGCATATGGTAGTTTTGTTATAGTACAGTATAAGATATTATCTCTCATCAAGGCAAAGGTCAAGATCAGGGGTCCCTGAGTGCCAGGTTCCTCTCCTGTAACACAGTTCATTGAGCGTGAAAGAATCACCTGGCCCTCCATGTGTTACCCCATGTGATTTGGGAATTGGGGAACTGGTGCAAATGTTGATGCTGTGTCTACGGTTGTTTCTGTAACAAAGTACTTTAGTCTTTAACCCAGAAACCTTGTGTTTTCTGCCAGTGTCCATGAAACTGTGACAGGCTAACTTACTAGCTTGCAACAGTGGAGCAAAATCTCAGACCTTTCACGGTTCTTGATATTTGATAGAACATCACTGATTGGAGTTTTAATCCAGTTAAGGTTACATTAGTCTCCAACATCTACCAAGATCCAGCTGATTTTTACAGAGCTCATGCAGATGAATTGATTAGGAGGATGCTGATGACTAACTTTGCTACATCTCTTAAATCTTTGAAGATATGTCAAATCTCTTCAATTCCTTTGTAATGTGGCATCGTTTCTTATTTACTATTTTGGGGATGGGGAGGGCAGCTACAGGGTCTTCCAACTGGCACCTCTAGCTGGCTCTATTCCAAAGGTCAGACAATATAAGAGTTCTGCCAATTGCTGAGTATATCCAACCTGGTTACATATTTGTTGACTCTGGAAATAAACACAGTGTTATAGTCACGTGGGCCCACTGAGAGACAGATTTTGGTTAAAACTCCATTAACACTTGTCCTATAAGATCCCTCTATCATCAGGGGTCTAAGATGACATTTCAGGTCTGATTATCAGTTACTTCAGATCTTGAGTCTAACAGTTTTCTAAAAATCACCCAGGATGAATGATCCTGTCATATGGTTAAAAGTCCCTATGGTGAAAGTTGAAGGAGATTTATATACCTGCCGTGATCCAGGCTCCCTTTCAATCAACAGCACCTAGCTCTGTGGATAGACTTAGATCTGGAAACTGAAAAAGGACTGTGATTTTTTCCACATGGCATTTGATGCCAGGCACATCTCTCTCTCTTCTCTCTCTCTCTCTCTCTCTTCCCTCTCTTTCCTCTCTTTCTACTTTCTCTTTGTCTGTATTTATATTACAACTGTCCATCTTTGTCATTCCTAGGAAACCCATGGTAATCTGATCATTGAGTTCCCCTAATTGCCACTCCAGATCTTCTGTACATTAACTTTGCACTTTTTTTCATATATATTTGATAGCCAACTCCAAAGCAGCATTCTCACTGATGAAGGCAGTCACTACTAAGCTTCTCAAGGATGTCAATGCCTTCCTCACCTGTGTGTTCACCATCACCTTAATAAAGGTAGCATCCTTTGGGTTTCAGGTTGCTAGTTCTCATGTGTTGCATAATAAATTCATTCTAACATTTTCACTTCCCTGAGCCTTCTGAAAAATTCCTCAGTAACAGATGGTGTTCTGGTATCTCCACTTCGTTTACTGTAGTGTAGGCCATCACCAGTTCCAGGCTTCAAGAGAGCAGCAAATTCTTAAGCTTGTCCTTCCCTACTCAGGTTGTATTAAATCTGATTCTGGGTATTAGCCCTGGAGGCAATGAGGAATGGTAGGCATGGCTCCTGAGAACAGCAAAGGTCATATTACAAGTCATTGGCTTTGAGAAAAGTTCTTACATGGACTTTAGGTTAGGCTGTTTTCCTCCGGCAAGTGGAAGGGACTAATTCTGCTCCTAAGATGTAACTGTGCGAACCTGGGCTCTGGCTCTTGGCACCTTCAATCCACATGACTCAACAATTAGTGTTGAAGGAAATGGGTTTTTATTAAAAGGGTTCCAACCTTGGGGGCGCTGAGAGCACTCCTGCACAGAGCCCTCCTTTTCTATAAGACCTAGAACTTCCATTGCTCCCCAAAAGGCTACAAGCCAAAACCATGCCTGGAAGTTCCCCATGTCCTTATCTGTCCATCAGTCTGGTGATGAAAACAGATCTCCATCCCCTCTGGGACGTGCAGTTGTGGGTTTCAGAGTCGCCATCCTCTCTTAGCAGCTCTCTCCTTCAGGATCCGGGGGGCGCTGTTCTCAGCCTCCATTTAACAGCTCAGGAAACCATGCGCTGTGTTACCCTGTTCCAGCATGGGACGCTGCCTCCAGGAGTGGGATCCCATCCTCTGCCGTATCGAAGCATCTGGTGGGCCCTGCCTCTCCTGGTCCCATGAGTGACCCCATCCATATAGGGAGCAGGGCCAGAAGCCCAGAACATCCAAATACCAAAAACCCAAAAGGAGAGAAAGCTTACACCATGCTCTAAAGTTCCATACCAATAGTCCCCATACCAAGAGAGTGACTTCTCTGTCCATCCTTCAGAGAGACAGAGTCTGTGGCTCAGCATTCCTGGTCACAGTTCAGCTCCAAGCATCCTTCATGTGCCTGTGCTTGTCCTGGCAGGTCCCCGCAGCTCTGTTGGCTCTGCTGTCATCTTCTCTAGGCAGACAGACCTCATGGCTGACTCTTCTGCAGACCTCCTCTGACCTTGACATTCAGCCTTCCCTAATATTAAATGCTCGACTCAGAGCTTCCTATGCGACCTCATATATGGCCTTTCTTATGGTACATTAGTGTCTACCATTTTTGTCAGCTCCCCAGTGTCTTCTACCCTCTTTTGGCTGTCATGTTTAGTCAGGGCGAGAGTTCCCAGTGACGCACAGGCCTCTGGGAAGGGCTTCTGCCTCCCCCAGAACTGGCTATGTCACAAGTCACTGCACAGTCTCAGTCACATACACAATTCGCCCTGGGCAGCAGCCTTCTTCCCTTCAGGAAGGGCGCGGCTATTAATTTTGCCTCTCTTATGCAATGTGCCTTAAAATGCTGTACCTTCCGCTGTTCTTTTCCCACAACCCTGCCAGAATTGTTGGGGTGTTCCCCTATTGTCAGGGGCCCCGTGCTATGTACCCTGTTACAATGAGGAATCAGGGAATTCAGAAGGTGTTTTAAACTCCCAAATAGCCTTATGCCAGACCCCAGAGACACATTACTTTCCCTTGTCTTAGGAGACCCATCAAGTTTGCACTTCATTTATTTATTTATTTTTTGGTAGCTCTTGCAACTTTGTAATTACAAATGCTTCTGTACTGATCAGGTGTAACAGCCACTTGACCTCCAAATTCCCTTCCTTCCGTCTCCATTTCATTCCACTTAACCAAAGTGAAAGAGAGCTTTAATAATTATTATTCCATTACAGGCCAGGAATTTTTGCCACTCCATTTAATAATATAGCAGTGGAATGAGTTGCTCTGGCTTCCAGAAAATGAGTGATTAATACCGAAATCTTATCCTGAGGCTGGCTTTTGAGGGTCAATCTTTGTATCAGTTATCTCTGCCTGGGGCAATTAGAAAACAGAACCTGTGGCAAAATTTACTACAGTTAACACCTTTTTAGAAGGTGTAAGAGCAGCAGGAATAAAGAGGAAAGGAAAATGAGGCAGAGAGAAAACAAATGCAAGGTGCTTTCTCCGCAGGCCACACACTTTTACAGGAAGTGAAGGGTGATAGGATAAGTGTATATTTAGCATTAACTGTCAAACGGTCAAGCAGTTGTAACATTTCACTAACAGAAGTAATGTACAAGTTCCAGTTTCTTCAGTTGGAACTGCAAAACAGGCTATTTTCCCCCATTGAATTTCCTTGGCATCTTTCAATGTGTAAATGTAAGTTTCGACTAAATGCATATATGTCATTTTTGGATGATATTAACATTTGGATTTTCTATTACATTCCACTGAATTATTTCCTTATGCCAATAGTAAACTATCAATAGAAATACAATTGATTTTTGATTATTGACCTTGTACTCTGTGCTTTTGCTAAATCTATTATTTCTAATAGTTGCTTTGCAGATTTCTTTGGGTTTTCTATTTAGACAATGATATGTAATCTAAATATAGTTAACTTCTTTTCTAGTCAAAGTGCACTTCATTTTCATCCCTTCCGTTGCACTGTGGAATGTCACACGGTAAAATGCTGAATCAAATCAGGGGGCATGTCCATCTTTCACTGTTCCCAGTCGTAGGAGGAAACGATGCAATACTTCACCAAGCTGTGTGTTTTTCCATAGATACCTTTTATTATAGTGGGGAAGATTCCTTCTATTCCTGGTATTCTGAGAGTTCTTTTTAGGTGATCAAGAGGTTGAATTGAGTTACATTGACTGATATTTGAACACTAAATCAATTTTGCACTCCTGGGAGTAACTGAATTGGTGTTATGTGTTATTCTGTTTATATATTTCTAGATCTGATTTACTAATATTTCATTGAGGATTTTTGTATCTATCTTCATAAGGGATATTGGTCTTATATTGCTCTCTGTATATAATATCTCTGTCAGGTTTCACTATGCAGGACACAAAATGAGATGGGCATGTTTCTGCCTCCCAACGTCGCCTAGTCATTTACGTTACCTTGTAGCAATTGAATTCCATTTATCCGCCCATTACTTTGTGCTCCTGTTGTCATGAATTTTACTTCTACATACTCTAAAACACTTCCTTTTAATGATTTTTTTCCCTTAGAAACATCTTTATTACAAGTGTCCTTCGATACTTCTCTCTCTCTATATATATATATACTGCAGAATTTGTATAACTTCCAAAACTGTCTTTAGGAATGTAAAAAAAAAAAAAAAAAGACAGAAAAGATTAAAAAAACCTCGTCTTTTGATAACATCTTCATATTTAGATATTTTTCTTCCCTTTAAATCTGAAATTCCATGTTTTCCTTTCCTTCAGCCTCTTGAGCTTCTTTTTGTATTTATTGTAGTAGTGTGGGTATGGTGGTTATAAATTCTATGAGATTTCATTTATCTGAAAATATCTTTATTTTTATTTTTAAGGACAATTTTGTTATATATTAAATGCTGATATAAAAAGGCATTTGTTCTTGTTATCACTTTAAGTTTGTGATTTTATTATTTTGTGACCTGTGTTCTGATGTTAGTCATGTCACTTTTGCAATGGTGCCCACAGCATGATTCCAAAATAATGTTTTTGTTTGCATGATTCTTTAATGGACCATATAGTCAGAGCCCATAAAAGGATAAGGAATTGGGACTTTATCAGGTTTTCAGAGCAGGTTTTATGACTTTTTTGCACCTACTTGCTGAAATATGTGTATGTATAACTATAAATATGAATTTGGTTTCAGACTTACTTTCTTTATAACCCGTTAGGGTGATTTGGGGTGGAGTTGCTAGCCTATAAATATCAATAATTGGCAGGTACCTAGATCCAAGAGAATCCCCAAACTGAATTTTCATTGGCTCAGGTCACTTTTTAACAACGTGGCCAGTGGTCTAGAATCATCCTGGGAGATAAATAAGGTAAGTAATCATAAAAAAATATATTTCAAGAAGGCAGGAGGCAGGTAGTGTTATGTCTATTACATGCTAACAATTAACCAATAAGAGGTGGACTGAGAATTGGCTTCTCAGTTTGGCAAGATTGAGGTCATTGTTAAGGCTAATAAAAACAGCTTTGGTTTTTGACTGGTGGGGCTAAAATGTATGATTGGAATGATAGGAGAGTGGGGAGTGGAGATCATATGGATGGATGGCTATATTCTTTTCATTCTTAATGAAAAGAATATAACGAAGGGACGATTTAGAGAGGGTTGGGATACCTCGAGGTTACCAGGGAAAGTGAGAAGACATTACCATCTTAGGTCTGAAAGGGCACTGGAAGGAAATGGTAGCAGAGACCCATGAGAGCTGGAGCCACAGACAAGAAGCCTCTACAGTGGCTGTATGGGTAAAGAAACACTGTATGGGCAACATGTTGGCCTAGCCTCGGGAGGAGGGGAGTGGAATGCCTATGCTGGTATCTTTCTCCTCCCTGGTTTTGATCTGCTGCCAGTGCTTTGCGTTGGTCGAACTCAACAGGAAGCCATGAGGTAATGAGGTCATGTTTTCATGTCAGCTACCCCAGGCAGAGCGTGACCGAGGAGTGGAGACAATGGATTTGGGGAGGGAAACAGAAAATACTGCTATTACAAATACTCTGTGTGATCATAGAAGTTGAAAATAAATAGTCATGAGAAGACAGGGAACTTAAAAATCCCCATAAAAGTACCTTTTAAATATTACCTCCTTCCTACTTACACATTTTACAGGGTGCCCTTTCTGCCTAGTACAGGGGTCAGAAAACTTTTTCTGAAAAGGGTCCAGTAGTGTGTATTTTAGACTTTGAGACCTAAGTGGCAAAATTGAAATATTGTATCTATATAACCACTTAAAATACAATCACTTAAACACATAAAAAGCAGTCATTTAAATCCAGTGGGATGGATTTGACCTGTGAGCCATGGTTGGCTACCCTGTGGCCTAGAAATAGAAAGCCTTCTAAATTTTTGCTAGCCTTGGATCTGCTTATTTTTTCAATGTCAAGTCCAAATAAAACCTCTTTAATGTGGCCTCTCATACTGGGACTCTGAGCTGAGTGTCGGAAAAATCAATTTTTACTCTATTAAGATAGTTAAATTACTAGTTTAAATTTTTAAATTGAGAGGATGCCCGGGGTAGATTCCAGAGTCCAGGAGCTGCAGAAGCCGTAGCTGCGCCTGAGGCCCCCTGGTTTGCTCCTGTTGTATCCTCAGAACATGTCCTCTTCATCTCTCTCTTACCTTTGTTTCTGTCATCAGTTTGTTGGGCTTCACTGTCTACTCCTGAAAGCAACCCTTCCCCACAGGAAGTAGAATTCGTATCTGTTCCAGTTTATGCAATAGGTAGAGGGAGGTATTCTGCTTGACCTGTCTTGGCCACACACACCCATCCTTAGTTGAAAGTGTGTGGGTGGGGGAGGAAGGAAGAGCGGTGGCCGCTAGAGGTTCTATGATTACACACGCCTGGGAGAGAGGCCACTTAGAGGGGCGGGTTTTCCATAGGGCCGGAGAATTCTGTTGCCAGGAGATGGCAGACAGAAGACGTTGCCTATTTCGGGCCGGGGGAGCGGGGAGGATAAAAATGTCACAACTCTAGTCCAATGTGTGACATGCCCTAAGAAAGAGATTTTCGACACGCTTTTTATCAGCCCCCAACTTCACATTTGGTACACATGCGTGCGTTTCTGATGAATGAATGACTCAGTTCCCCCAGCTGGTGCGAATCGGCCCACGTTTTTCTCAGCTGCTCTCTAGTTCTGTGCGTTGTATTAGAGATTTTTTTACGCCCACATATAAAAGCAGCACATAGTAAGCATTTGTAGAAATCTCAGCCCCAGAGCCAGAGTACAGAGTACTAGGTACACCGCCGAGAGTAACGATTATATTCTGGGTGACCCGCGTGGCCCTCTGCAGAGGCCTTGAGGGCGCGGAGCCCCATCCCCAGCCGCGACCCTCGGCCCGGAGAGACGCAGGGCGCGGGGGCGGGGGCGCAGCGGGGCCCCGGCCCCCGGCGCCTCGCGCCGCACAAAGGAAACAGCTGGGAGGCGGCCGCGCGAGCCGGGCTTCGCTAGCCAGCCACTCGCAACTGCGGTTTCAGACCTGCAGCTCCCCTCCCCGCCCCTCCCCACCCAGGCCCGCCCGCCCTCCTTTCTGTCTCCTCTCTCCCTCCGTACTGGACGGCCCGAGTCCATTTCCGGGCTCCGGATATTTAGTATTGATCAGGGCGGGGGCGCGGGAGCAGGTGGCTGCGGCCGGGTAGCTGGGCCGCCAGCCGGGCGTACCGGAGCCGCCCTCCCTCTGCCTTCGTCGCCAGCCCGTGCCCTGCCCTCTCCCCGCTCCGGGCCGCGCGCGCTGCCGGCCGGGTTTGCGTCGGGCACCGCTCCCGCGCGCGGGCCGACCTCGGTGCCGCCGGCGGCGGGCAGGCGGGTGGCCAGGGGCGCCCGGGACCCCGGCCCATCATGGCTGAAGTCAGCATCGACCAGTCCAAGCTCCCTGGAGTCAAGGAAGGTAGGCGCTGGGGCGCGAAGCGCGCGCGGGGCCCCTCCCCTCTCCCAGCATGGGTTCGCTCCGGGCAGGGGCGTCGTCCCTTCGGCCCCCGTGGGCCGTCGCTCGGCGCCCACCTTGTGCTGGCCTGCCCTGCACGTGAAGGGAATTGAGTTTAGGCTCTACTGTGGGACCTTGGGCAAATCACTCACGTTCTAAGCCTCAGTATTACCCTGTGTAAGGAGATTGGCGGCCGGGCGGGGCTGGGGGGGCGAGGACAGCACCACCCTCATCAAGTGGTTGTGCAGATATTTTGGTGAACAACAAGGAACTGGGTAAATCTGACTTGTGTTCTTTAAAATCGAGGCCCAGCCTAGCTGGCTTGAAGGTTTGGACGCAGGGAGGGTTTGACATTCAGTTCCTAGTGGAGCCTTTGTTTTGAAACTTGACTCTTTCCCTCCTTCTCTCTACTTTTCCTAGCCCAGCGTCTGGCTGGCTGACTTTCCCACCTTCCCCAAGGTTTAAAAGTTTAGTCTTGGCACTGCCCAGCGCGGCGAGTTTATGGGAAGTTGCTGTAAGCATTTTCTTACAGAAAGCACTGAGCGAGGGGAAACGGGGGACTGAACGGTGTCCTTGATATTTTTAATCGTTCTCTATACTGATGTCCAGGGAAAGAAAGCCTGATTAGCAGTGACCTGTCTTGGCTACCAGCAAGTATCCCTTTGACTTCCCTTCCCTTGTTTTCATCAGCTGCTCCAAGACCTGGCATTTTTTAATTGAAACCCTGGATCCTGGATCACCTTAACCTTTAGTTAGTTGTCTTTGGCTGTTCTTTGTCCCTAGGAAGCATAGAAGTTCCAGAGCACTATCTGGGTTTGCAAAGGTTGTCTTTGTTGTGGCTGTCATCAGTTTCAAGTGAGCATTGTGGCTTGAGGTGTCTTGGGAATGTAGTATTGAAAAGAGGAAACTTGGCTTTCTTGGAACTGCATGTTTCTTTGTCGACTGATTTGACTCATGGTCTGGGGGGTGCTCAGGTTGGCCCCAAAATCAAAAGAAAGCTTGACTGTTTTGTTTCCCAGAGATCCAAACACGAGGACACAGAGTCGCAGGTTTTATGTGGAATTTTTAATGGGGCTGGGCCCGGGCCTGCCTTCCTTTCTGAAGGATATTAGAGTTTAGGCCTCTAATCTTGACAATAGTATTTTTCAGCCCTTCAGTTCCCACCCTAGCTTTGGTGAAGATTATGGCATTCACATGTAAATGTAGCTTTCACAGCACTTTCCAGACTCGGGGGTCTGACTGATAGGAAGGGCAGATTTGCACTTTGAAAGTCCTAGTCTTTGAAATTTTCTTCTTGTCTTTAGCCTTTTGGGTCTGAGTTGTGGGGGTGGGGGTGTGGTGGATGAGGGCTTTGATGTCTTTGCTGTAGGGAAAGTGACACTTGAGTCATGTGTAGTGCTCCCTGAAGGGTGAGTGATACAGAGGATGAGGATTAGAGTTCCAACAGAACCTTTACAGTTAAGAATCGATTACACAGTGCTGAGATTTTGCCTAGCCTCCTCTACATGGCCGTGACCTGGAAGAAACTTGAAACTCATTTTATGTCTATGTATTTGTATTACTCTTAGGTCTTCTGGTTTCTAACCAAGAAGGGTTTCTTGGTTAGAAACCAGAAGACATGAATGATTTATTCTAGTATATTCATCCTCAAGGGGTGCAACAAACACTTTCATCTGTAAATGTGTGATGTTTCTGTTGCTAAACTTTGGAGTTTAACACACGTGATTGGCTTCCACGTCACGTAATACAGTGTTTGACCATCCCGTTTACATAATATGGTAAAGTGTTAAGGAAATTCAGTTGACTCTTTCATTAAGTTAGAGTTAAATATTGGTTGATTTTGAAAGTGGTAAATTGTTGGGAAGGTCATTGTCTTTGTAAGCCTCTGACTTTTCTGGTTCAGAGATTATCAAAGGAAATGATGTATTGTATACCAGCGACATCCTAATGGTGGTTTAGTTTTTGATCTGGGAAGTAGTCAAGTCTAATAAAGTGTAGCTTTCTCTAATATAACTCTTAATTATGCCACAGTTACTCCCTAACAATGTCTTTGGACCCTAATTAAAGAGTATAAAGCTTGTGCCTATGATTAGGTAAAACATGCACAAACATTGAGACTGTTCTTAGTGCTGAAACAACTTAGTTTGAAAAGGAAGTTTAGTTTGCTTAATATTCTGGCACAGATTTTTAAACCCCATTTTAAAAAAATCTGTCTGCTCCACTTTTCTTCTTTCCTTTTAAACCTTAAGTAGGTTTATATACAATTACAATTTGGGATCACAGGGCAGGTTTACAATAGAGATTGATGATAATGACGCAGTGGGCCTCTGCTCTTTCCCACTGCATTATTTCTGTAGGAGGGGGTGGGGAGCCCTGTGACCTTTGCTGTGAATGTTGCAACAGAGGTCATGGGTAGCAGCTGACATCAGGGAAAGGGATTATTTGAGAATTTTCTTTTCTAGGTTAATATTCAGTGCTTGTTTACTTAGTTTTAAAACAGTCAAAAATATTTATTGTTTGGACAGATCTTTTTAAAAAAACAAACTAGGGCAGTATTTTTATCTTGGGAAATCTCCCTTAAAATAGGAGACAAAGGGACACATTTGAGTTCATATGTAGGTGAAAAGAATTAAGTCTAACTAAATGTCAGCACACATTCCTGGTTTAAAAGCGTATTTGGAACATCCGCATACTTTCTGTTGTAGAAATATTGTTGCCAGTGCTTAGGAATCATGCTTTATTTCTTCTGAAACGTTTGAGGTTCTATGCAACAACATTTGAAATACTTCCTGGACATTTTTTTATCAGCATATAACTCAAATGCATCATGCAGTTGGTGAATGCTAGACAAAGGTACAGTCAGATTCCAACAATATTCTGGAAGTTTCTTAGTTTAGATCAGAGCTGGGAACATATTTTTCTAAATACGAGCTCTTTTCATCAGTTAACACACTAAGATTTTTGGTAAATATTAGTTTTGTTGCTGAATTGTTTTTCTGAAACAGCAATCCCGACTTTCCTTTTTTGCTCTCTCCAATCCCATTCCCATATCACTATTTATTTTTAATTATTGGCTTATCACTGTAATCTTTCCTTTCCCCCATCTAATAATGCTTTCACATTATCTTAAACTTTTTGAAGGGCATTAGCCTGTCTAGACCCTTTTAAACTTTATTAACTCCTTTGTAATCTGCCCACTTTCAGCCGTGGAGCACTTACGTTCTAACTGCCCCATCTTCTCCCAGCGCCAGCCTTTTTCTTCCTTGTATTTTTCACTCTTACCGTTCCTTAGATGGAAGGTTTCACCATCTCCTAAACTAACTGTGTGTTATGTGTGCTCACACACTTAGCGTCTGAAATCCATGTACCTAGTAGTGACTTATTTCTTGAAGTAAAGTTAGCCAGCTGTTCTGCAAGCAGATCCTTTTTTCTTTACTGAAAGATAAAGGTTAATACATTTTCAGAAATATACCTAGAAAGCATTTTAGGTGATTCATTTTAGGCCGAGAACACCCCAGTGGCCTAAAGTGGCAAATTAAGTTAATGGCATAAATCCAGAACTTCAGGGAGAAAGATACAAAATCATGTCTGGCGCAGTAAGTTAGGCAAGAAGTTCTGGAGTGTCTACACTCGCTGCACGTGCACTCCAGGCATCCCGTCAGTGATGGCAGCCCGCGGGATGCACATTCCCTGCCTCCAGGGCCCACTCCCTTTCTCTTTGCTTCAGAATTCCACAGCAGACTTTTTTGGTTGTTTTTCATTAATACCATGGCTGGATCTTCTGGAGTTGGGGGTTTGTGTCTTAGCTTTTTAATCCTCATCTGGTTTCAGGTCTTTTACTCAGCCAGCAAATATTCAGCAAATATTTGAATGTGCGAAAGAATGAATACATTAATAAATGCTGTCTGTTAGTGCAGGCATTCTACCTTTGGCATAATTATTTTATATCCCTCCTCAGAGTATAAGCTGTTACAGGGCAGACATAATGCCTTCCAACCATGATTATCATGTATCATAATGCCAGTATTAAGTTTAGAAAAACTTTAAAAAGATTGTTTATTTTCTCATAGGTGCATAATAAGGAGAATTCATCCAACATAGGTAGGTATAAAAGAAAGTAATAAAGAAAAAAAAAGTAATTCCATGCCCTTCCTTCTGGCCTTGGAAGTAATCATTATTAAGGATAAAATTTTAGTGAAAACATATTTTAAAATGCTGTTTTGTGGTTTTGATTTTTATTTGAGTTATAGGTTTAATTTTTTTTCCCTTAAGTGCAAAGCAACATCACATAATTGGGCAGTTGGAAAGAATCTTTTGCCATCTATTGAGGGAGGGTTACTTTCACAATAAAACATGCCCTGTGGTGCATGGACATGATCTTCCCTGTGGTGGAGAGGCAGTCATACGGAGTTCAAGGAGATGTAAAGGATTCTCTAAATTAATACGAGGACCCCACATGCCTCTCACACAAAGGAGAAAGCAGTCTTTCAGTTTATTGCTATATGCCGATATGCAGTACTTTAGTAAGCGAATCAATGGCTTTTTTAAAAAATGGATATAGCTGTTATTTGCAAACTAAAAGTTATTTAAGTAACATTTCTAAAACCAGTAAATGTTTTTGTTTGTTTGTTTGTTTGTTTGAACTAACAGGTACTTAGAGGACAACTTCTGCCTTGTGGGAAACTGTAAAGTTAATTGGTATTTTTAGAAAAGATCGCAGAGTAGAAAGCATTAAAAACTGCTGATCCAGGCCAGCTGACTCATTTTCCAGCTGAAAATCTGAGGCCAGGTTGTACCAAACCACAGAGGCCAAGGTACTAGGAATTGGGACGTTGGGCCCTAGACTTAGAAAACTTTGAAACAGTATTCACACAGTTCAGCCTTCCCACCTCTCTCCCTTCCCACCTTCTCTGTCCTTCCTCACTTTTCTCTCTCCTTTCTTACCTTCTCCGTTTCTCTCTCCCTGTCTACCCTCTTTCTCTGTTTTAACTCTTTCCGTATATATGTGAGATCCATTCCTGATGTGTTTCATATGTTTAAAAGAGTAGAATGAAAATAATGAATGACAAAACAATTTCAGATTTTCTGAAGTTATTTTAGGGATAGTGTTAGATATGAAAGTAAGTTAACACAGTTTTTATTATATTTTTATTTAAGAACATTTTTTAGGTTTTATTTTGATTTGGCAAATGAATTACTTACTGGGTGAACTACAGGGGTTTACACTCCTGCCTCAGGGTTTTTTCTACACAAAAACACATTTCCACTCTAGAACACTCAGTTTGAAGGGACTTATGCTTACCGGCATGCACACTTTAAGATAAAATATATTAGGGAAGTAAACTCAAAGAAAATCATAAGCTGTGGTTTTTCCTCAGTTCTTATCTCAATAAAATCATAGGAGTTTTTTTGAAATAAATGAATTTTGTCTCAGTAACAAAAAGCAATATGATATTCTAACAGAGATAACACAAGACTTAACTAAACTCTGCTTAAAATTCTACTTCTCTAAGTACAGGAGCATATTTTAAAGTGAACTACCCTGCCCTGTAGGGGAAAAACAAACCTTATAACAGGTATATTTGAAATTTCAGAAGTAGCCAATGGAAGGGCCTTGAGATTAATATATTTAACGGATAACCCATTTAAATGTGTACTGTGCTTCAAACTGTAAAATTAGGATATCCTAGATCTTGGATAAGACCTACAAAGGATAATTGGTTTTTATATTCAGAGGGACCTTGGGGATTATTTAGACCATGTGTTCCCAGATGTTTGACTTTAGAAACCAGTATAAAGGAGTTTATAGATACTACTTTTAGAAGGACATGACACACACACACACAAATTATTTTTGCCATCGTTTTAAAAAACACACGTATGTTAAGATTTGCAGCAACATGAATGGGCCTCGAGGACATTATGCGAAGTGAAATAACTCAGAGAAAGACAAAGTATGATCTTCATTATGTGTGGAATCTGATGCATACATACATGCATGCATACATGCATACAGTCGTACATAACCAAGCTCACAGATACAGAGAACAGAGGTTGGTGGTTACCAGAGGTGGGATGTGGCTCCGGGGGCAGTGTATGAGAAATGGGTGAACTGTTTTTTTTTTTTTTTTTAATTTAAATAAATTGGAAAAAACACAATATTATGCCTTAGAGAATTTATTTCTATGATTACAGATGAATACTTGTACATTACAAAACATTTAGAACAGTACAAGGAAGAAATTTAAAGTAATCTGTAATTTACTTTGGGGTGAGGGTATGTGGAGCTGGTCTTCAAAGATGACCTCCGAATGAGCCATGCCTCTCAGTATTCACGCCTTTGTGTAGTCCCCTCTCCTTGAACTTGGCCTGGCACTGAGGCTTGTGTTTGACCAGCAGTAGGGGAAGTGATGCAGCCTGACTTCCGAGTCTCAGTCGCCCGGAGCCTTGAGGTTTCAGCCTGGGCCTCACGGAACACTTGTTCTTGGCAAGTGCCCTGGTGGCATCCAGCTGCCATGCCAGGCGAAGCCAAAACCCCAGGGGAGCCCACATGAAAGGGTCCGGTTGACAGCCCGCGCTGAGCGCTTCGCCCACAGCCGGCGTCCACCGCTAGCAGTGTCTGTGACGCGGGTGTGCAGCCTGGCTGAGCCTTTAGGTGACTGCGGCCTCAGCCACCACGTTCCTCATGAGACCCCGTGTGAGGACCACCCAGCTAAGCCTCGTTGACCCACAGAATCATGAGGGATACTACTCATAAACTATTTTAAGCTACTAAGCTTTTTTTGGGGGGAGGGGTATTGTTACACAGCAACAGATAACTGGCAAGGGTGTATATTGAGGCAAGAGAGCGGGACTCTAGGGCCATGTGGGCTTGATGTACATTACTGCTCATTCATATACTCACGGTGTGACCTTAGGCAAGATATTAGATACTCTGCACCTTAACTTTCTGTATTTGTTAAATGGAAGTTGAGAGAATACTTTGAAAGTATTCCAGTGTCAGGCACATTGTAGGTACAAAGTCAATGTTAGTTTTCATTGAAAACATGCATATACACATTAAGGTATGTAGGTATGCCTATGACAGTCACTACACAGTGTTATAAAAATAGTGACGACTTTGTAAAATAAACTAGAGCCAGTATATAACCAGTATTATTTAAAATCAGGGTATTTTTTTTCTTTTTAGTCAGATTAATTGAGGCATAATTTACATACCATGAAACTTTATCATTCTTAGTATGTAGTTTTGGGTTTTGACAAATGTATAGTCTTGTAACCACCACAGTAACCAAGATATAGAACAGTTATGTAACCTCCAAACCTTTTCCCCACCCCCGCCAGCCACTGATTCATTTTCTGCCCCTATAGTTTTTTGTCTGTGCAAACATACCATATAAATGCAGTCATACAATAAGTAGCTTAATGAGTTTAGCTCCTTTCACTTAACATAATATGTCTGATGTTATGTGGCATTAGTCATTTTGTTCGTTTTGATTGCTGAGTTCCACTGTATGGCTGCACCACAGTTTGCTTATCTGTTCACTGGTGGTTTGCACTTTTTGGTGGTTATAAAGTCACTGTAAACATGCATAAAAGTTTTTTTGGGGGGAATGTAAGGTTTCATTTCTCGTGCGTAAGCACCTAAGGTACGATTAGTGGGTGTAGGGATGAGTGTATATTTAGCTTTATAAAAATCTGCCAGACTCTTTTTCAAAGTGGCTGTACTACAGGGTCTTTTTTTTTTTTTTTCTTTAATTAAAATTTTAGCTCTTTTAATAGGTGTAATGTTCCCTTATGTGGCTTCAATTTGCATTTCTCTAATGACTGATGATGTTGAACCTTTTGTCTTGTAGTTATTTGCCATGATACTGTTTGTTGAAGTTTGTTCTAAGCTTTTGTCCTTTTAAAAAAGAATCAGACAGTTTTATTTCTGAGTTTTGAGAATTCTTTGAATGTACTGGATTCAAGTCTTTTATCAAATATAAACATGTATACATATATATGTGTATATATACATATATGTACATATATATGATCTTCCCAGAAGCTATCCAGCCATGTAATATGAAAAATAGAGATATTTATTGAAGAAGATACAAGATACAAGAAACATTGTAATAGGACAATGACACCTCAGATCCCTTCAAAGTAGGCACCTTGGGACCTCACACAGTTCTCCCAGTCACCATCAGCTGCCCTGTCATATTTTCTTGTAACTCATTGACAGACTGAAATTTCTTCTCTTTCAAAGGTGATTTTAGTTCTGGAACAAGTCACAAGTTGCAGGGCACCAAGTCTGGGCTGTAGGGAGGCTGCATCACCTGGGTGATTGGATATTTCAACAAAAAACTCTACATGAGACATGATGCATGAGCGGGTGCATTGTGTGATGAAGCTGTCAATCACCAGTTGCCTGTAGCTGCGGCCTTCTGAATCATCCAGATAGTTTCTGTGGAGAAATGTTCAAGGTTAACACAAACTTTGAAGCAGTTTCATTGCTCTCCTTGCTCATTTTGAATGTGATGGCCACACGGTACACATGCTTCTCAACAGTGTCTACCGCCCACACTGACGAGTACAGTGAAGCTGTCATTGTTCATGCATGCACATTCCAGTCCACTCTCCTTGGCTGCCAGGTTACATCGATGTTGTGCACACCGTTCTCATTGTATTAACAATGGCTGGACTTTTTCCAGAGTGTGTGCATATTAGCCTTATAAGAAACTGTCAGTGGTTTTTACGCCTTGGTACAACATGAGAATGATCTGGGGAACTTTACTATAAACACATTCTTGGCCCTATTTATTATCAGTTGAATCTTTTAGAGATGGTCCAAGAAATCTGTAGTTCTTATACCCAGATTATACACTTGGATTTACACAATGCACATTTGGATTATCCTGAGTATTGAGAATACTGTGGCATCCTAAAGCAGGAATGCTGCCCTATTATTTGTTTTAAGTTTTCACAGTGGCAACTCATTTCTCTACTAGTATTAAAACATAAGTGGCATCTTGTTTTTTCTTCCAGTAATTGAAATTTGCTGCCCTAAAATAGGGATCTGCAGATTATGGCACTTGGTCCACCCCAGCTCACCCACCGCTTGTTTTTATATCTAGTGGGCTGGTGAGCTGAGAAGGGTCTCCACATTTTTTCATGATTGAAAAAAAGAGAGGGAGAAGAATGTTTTGTGATATGTGAAAATAGTAGGACATTTCAGTGCCTACAAGCCAAGTTTTATTGGACTATATCCTTGCTCATTTGTTTATACATTGCTTATGGATGCTTTCATGCTGCTGTGACGGATGAGTAATTAATTGTGGCAGAGACCCTATGGCTAACAAAGATGAAAATTTTTACTCTCTGGTACTTTATAGAAAAAAATAGTTTCTTTTAGACCATTTCAATGACATTAAAAACTTCCTTATTCATCTTTTTTCCTGATGTTTCATTTATCACTGTATCAGTTATTATAACTATTATTTAATCTAGTGGTGCTGGTGGCTACTATTGTTGATAAAACTTTTATGACAGGATCTTTTTAAAAGATTTTATTTATTTATTTTTAGAGAGAGGGGGAGGGAGGGAGAAAGAGAGGGAGAGAAACATCAATGCATGGTTGCCTCTTGTGCGTCCCCTACTGGAGACCTGGTCTGCAACCCAGGCATTTGCCCTGACTGGGAATCAAACCTCTGACCCTTTTGTTTGCAGGACAGCATTCAATCCACTGAGTCACAACAGCCAAGGCAACAGGATATTTTTTTATAGTGACTTTTAAAAATATAGATATATTTTCTTTAAGAAGGAAAAATTTGAACCCTGTATAAATTTCTAGGGGCTTCAAAATTGATTAAATAAATAGAATCTTATGTAAAATAAAAGTATGCCATATACCAGCTCTGAGGAAGGGTCTGTGGAGTTTCATAAGTGAAATGCATAAGTAGACAGATTCAATTTAAAAAAAAAAGTTTGGTTATGGTTTTTAGCTTATCTTTATTACTGGCTCTCTTCACATGGTGTTATTGACATTTGTGTGAATGAAGTATCACCTTGTCTGCTTGGAAACCTGTGGAAGAAGTGCCTGGGCTTGTTTACCACCAGACTTTGAAGGCTTAGTGTGTAATGAGCATTTCCAGTCCTGATGCAGCCCCTCACTGACCAGATACCAGGAGAATCTTCACTGGACTTTTTGGCTTTTACTTTTCTAATGAGTCATAAAGGTTGAGTCACTTTCCATTAACTTTACTCCAGGACGTTTAACTGCATATGGTAAAACCGTGAATGACTTATAAGGCGATCTTTTCCCTCTTCACTGCCTCATCGTCAACAACAAAATTTGTTTTCTTTATTGACTCCATGGAGAAGTCCATGATTTTTTAGTATTATATTCACTAATTTTGAGTAGCACCTTTCCACCAAATACTTTAAAATACTAGCTTTTTTTTTTTTTTTCATGTCATGAGGTTCTGTTCAGGTTGATAAATACCATCAGAAAGTCATGTCTACATGGGAAACCTCAAGTAGAGAAAGAGAAAAAAGGAACTTGATTAATACCCTCATCTTCCCATCTGTACATCGTGAGTTTGGCCTAACATGTAGGCCAACAGCTATTTTGTTCACTCTCAGTGTTTGCAATTATAAATCACTTTCTGGCTTTGTCTCCAGTCGGTTTCTTATCATGTCAGTGATTGCTGGATTCTAACCTGACATGTCTGCTTCTCTTGTTTTCCTAGGTTTCTATGGTCAGACCTCATTATTTCAAATTAGGCTTTAGTGTACCCACAAAGCATTTCTGATTTCTTTTCTTTTTACAGTTACCTCATTAAAGCTCCACAAAGTTATCTTTGTAAGATAATTTTGGCTGTGTGTATGTTGGAGGATACAGACAGGTTTAGAAAATGGTTAGGGAGCTATTGATAACTCTTTCACCCTGCTTTTAACATCTTTGAATTCCAGGAACTTGGTTTCAGAGATACTCAGGCTCCCAAACTAGGATAACCACTGAGGCTTACAGGCAGGGTTATTGAATAATTTATAGGCCAAACTGGGTGAGTCAAAAGGGTGTGATCCTAATAATTTTACCATGATAGGTATTTACCGATGACCATACAACTGACGGAGAAATTGCTGAAATCCTATGGGCAATTGAATGTGATGACTGAGTGAGATCCTTATTATAAAACCTGGTCTGGATATGTAATGTAAAGTTTTCATTGGCAGTTGGAATCCAAAGGGCACCTGTCTCCCATAGACTGTCTGGAGGTTCTCAATTTGTTATCTATTTGTAATTGATCACTAAATGAAACATGGTGACGGTTCTGCAGGATATATTGTAGTATCGATCATTAGGGTTTTATTCAGCTATTCATATTTCGGTATCAAAATTCTATTTTTATTTAGTCATTTTTTGTTTCCTATTTATGGTTTCTCCCCACATATCCCCCCACATGTGCAGATGTTGAAAGGATTTGTGCCCCTGAAAGGAGGTGTATGCACACACGTACAATTCTCACTTACTTTGCACTATATAACTGTTGTATTCTTTGTCATTTTAAGTAGAGCAGGGGGCTGCCTTTTTACTGTATACATTTCTGCTATGCATCTTTTCAGTAATTGAGTTCCTTCTAGAATTATTTCACAGTACTTGCTGTAGTTTACTGATATACTTAATAATATGTCCAAGTTGAAATCAAGCCTGTAGTATAAAATTTAACTTCAAACTTAACTTTGAATGTAGACTGTGAAACCTGGTTTTATAGCTTCTCTTTACCTCCTACTAGGTGTAAGGACTCAGATAAAACACTCAGTATTTCTAAGCTTTGGTTTCTTTGTTTATCGGAGGTAATATTCACTAGGCCAAATGAAGGAGCTTGTGATGAGAGTAAACTAAAGAAATGGACATCAAAACATTTTGTGAAACACTGGTATAGTCTCTTGACGTTACTGTTCAAGTTGCTCTGTAAATACTCACACTTTTCCTCCTTTCAGACTGTTTGTCTGTGACCCGCTAATCCTCCGCCTGGAATTTCTGTCGACGCTGGCCAGGTGTAGGCTTTTGTGTCCACCCCACCCTTCCCTGATCTGCTCAAGTGCTGATTACTTCAACTCTGCTGCTTTCCCCTGTGTGTCTTCAGCCCACTTGGAAGTACATCCTTAAGCAACATGTCTTAGTCTCTCTGTCGGTCTACTGGTTCTCTGTCAGGAAGATTGTTCTCTAACTGATCTCAGAATTTCTTGAGTATCCTTACACATAGCAGATACTCCAGAAGACTTGTCAGACAGTCTGACAGCTTGTGCTCAGTACGCCAGCTGACCTGCGCCTGACACGGGGTAGATCGGGCCTGCCGATACCCGTGGGTGACCGTGACCCAATGCGTGTATGAATCTCATACCGAGACACGTGGGGAAAGAGAGACCGGGGCCACGTGGCTGATTCCTCCCATCTCCAGAAAAAGCCTCGTGGCTTGCCCAGCCAGGGTTTTTATCCGGGGCCAATTTACATAGGATTGAATATTCATGGCATTAAGCAGAACAGGTAGGATTACTCATAGCAAGGCATTGGATGTAAATTCAGATCCGGTGGCAGATAGGAGGACCAGGTTAAAGTAATATGCAGGGGTCAGCAAGCCAGAACTTTTTAAGATACATCTTTGCCAAATTCCTATTAGAGAGTTCCCATTCCACAGACATGATCCACACTTGCTCACACAGGAATCACACGGAGCTGTGTTCAAAACGTGTAAATTCTCAGGACTGCGTGTTTACACGCGTGTGGAAATCACTGCCACATGCGCCAACTAAACTAATGACACTCGAATAAGAGCTGGGATCATTTGCGTGAATTCACTAGGCTAGGAATAGAGGACAGCAAGCCATTTACTTTTTCTTGTATGAGTTTTTCCCATCTCTCAAATTTCTGTAAGAGGTTCATTGGCATTAAGCTTAACTCCATACTGAAAAGCGTATTAGTCTCCTTTGGAGACAATGGTCTTACCTGTTTACGGATCAATTTTAATTAAGTATGACCCTGTTAAAGTGTGTACATTTTCAAAGAGTGCGATATGGTGCCATTTTGTTGCTCTTACTAGAAGATGCAGTTATTTTCTTGGATGGTGTTGGGATTCATTCAGAATTTTTGTTTACTTTTCTTTAGATTCGTTTTTAGATAAAGGAGGCAAGGTTCTTATAAGGTTCTAACTAAACAGATCAAACAACATGTATTTCTTAAATGCTTGATTATAAAGGGTGCTACGTGTGAAGAATAAGAAAATGTTAGGTTGGAAACAAATGATGGATGTACAGATTGCAAATTTGGAATGGCTTATGGTCAAAAGAGGGTCAGAAAGCTCAAGAGCTTTTGCTTTGGGGATGGATATATTTAATTTGTACTTATTTTAGAGTAGTTTTCTAAGTTAGAGAAAACTAGTCTCTTTCAGCTTCATGTAGAACATTAGTTGTTAACAGTGTTCTAAAAACATGTATCACCACAACAATGCGTACTGCTAGATAGGTATTATTTGTTTTTTAAAAATCATCAAACTAATTTTTGACTCTTTGAAAAACAGGTGAGGCAAATGAGCCCTCTAGAGCAGAAAGGTATTTGGATAGCGTGTCTTCCGGTTCACAGAGGTAGGCCGCCCCTGATTTTCTTTCACTTCCTCTGCGGGGGAATCGCATAACCAGGTCACTGCAGGGTGTACTGAGGCCAGTTTCAACAGCAGTACATGGAGAAATCCAGGCCACTTAGAACGCGTCCCAGTTCAACTTAACGTTAAGTTGGAGATCGTCAAGAAGCTTTCTGAATATAAAAGGTGTTCACCTTCTAGCCTGTGCCCTCGTCATCTGACCCCAGGTGAACTGGTAGACGGCACAGCCTGCATTTGCATTCATTGGGCAGTAAGTGACTGATAGCATGGTCTCATTTTCCTCTGATACCGAAGGCTCTGTGAGAGCCACTAGTTGAAAACAGGGTAAGCCTACCTTTTTATAAGGCATCAGGTTAAATGAAAGGTTATTTTGAGACTGATTGGTAGTTAAAGCTACTGTACAGGTGGGTAAAAGCAGATTTTAACCATTTCGTATGATAGAAATAGTAAACTCAACAGCAGCAGTGGAGAAGGCAGTATTTGGTGTAGGAGAAACTTAACACACGGCCATGCTATAAGGGTAGTCGTTCATCTAGGATGTGACTGTCACATTTTAGATGATGCGCTTGTATCCAAGACACAAATATATATTGTTTATACTCAGTCAGTTACATTTCATGCAGCCCTGTATCTAAGTTGAATGTGTTCTTAAAGAAAATTTGGACTACTTCTTTACAGGTCAGGGCATTGGGGTTCTGATTTGGAAAGTGACTTGGTAAAGATCACATTCAGTGAGCTGCTGACAGCCAGAACTAAAATTCTCACAGGTATCTGGAATTATTGATAAGAACAAGGTTCTTTGTACTTCGACTTATTTTGTTCCTTACATGCTGCAATAAAGCACTTATATTTCTATAATTTAGGTAAGAAATATCCACCTTTCTTATAGTAAAGATAACAAAATGTCCTGTGAATTTGGCAGAAAGCTTTTAGTAGAGCAACTCAAAGGACAGAAATTAGGAACTTTATCTAGTTTTACGCGTGCAGTATTTTTAATCTACTTGTTAATACGAGGTTTAGATTTTGACTGGCTGGCTATACTTTGACTCAGTAGAATACCTTCCTATCTTTTTTTTTTTTTTTAAATCCTCTCCTGAGGAGACACACATGCACAGACACCTGTATGAAAGAGAAACACAGATAGGTTGCCTCTCCAGGGTGCTTTGATCTCTCGCACGCCCCCTACTGGCTGCTGAACCCAACCAGGGAGCAAACCCGCAAGCCGGGCATGTGCCCTGCCTGGGAATCAAATCAGTGACCTTTCGCTCTGCTGGACGATGCCCAACTGTGCCACACTGGGCAGGGGCTCTCCTGTCTTTCTTGGTGGTGATGTTTTGATGATTCTTCTGTTTTCATAATCTATAATTACATGACTTTCACGTAGAATTATACTTTGCTTTCTGGTCCTGGAAACTTAACTGAAAAAGTTTGGAGTGGTGGAGCTTATTAAACAGTCTAGACAAACTGACTTTCCCTTTACGTCAGGCTGACAACATGTGTGTGAAGTGTGTTCACCCTCAATTGGACATAAGAGCTTAAAGAGCTATAGAAATGTAGTGAACTATTGATTATATTTTATTTCCTTTCCAGGAAACATTTCATTTCCATACCTTCATAAGAGGAAGCAGTGATTGCATATTTCATTATAGATTTTACACTACAAAAGTGACTGAATCTGCGAAAATCAGTGACTTAGTGGGACCTGATTAACGAATTAGAAGAATTCATTAACTCTGATGATGCCAATATTATAGGTTCCATTAATTGAACTTCCTCTTACTGAGTGACAGATGTTTCCTTTGGCCCTTAGCCCTCACACTATTTAGTTCATTTTATAGATGAGGAGTCTGATGCTTAAAGATATTAAGTAACTTGCCCAAGGTGTTTTAGCCTGTAAATAAGTAGCATTTGAATCCTGATCTGCAAAGTTGTTTTCCTTCTCTGAAAGACTCCTTAAAAAGCAGGCAGAACCCAAGCAACCAGGTTGCCACTTCTTGCACTCTGTTTACTTTTGTATTGCAGAAGACATCTCAGTTCCCTTTTTATCGGAGTATACAACTAAGGTTCAGCTTTCGCTTCTCTCTTCCTATAGCACCAGCTGAGTTTCCAACTTTCTTTGGGAATAGAGAACCACCAGAAGTTCACATTTAACTTAAATACCACCAAGGTGAATACAGATTTCTTTCTCAAAAAAATAAAATACCTCCTTTGATGAACTACATAGAGAGCCACAGTGGTTGTTGGAAGAATTGGTTCTCAAAATCTACACACAACTTCCTGTTGTCTGAATAGGGGTTTTCTGTTTGTCCTTTGAGACACAGGCTAGCTTCTTCCAGTTGATTGTTGGGTTATTTCCTTCTTCTGTGTAGACTATTTATAGGAGAGGGAATCTGATTTTAATGTAAGCCTACTTGTGTTATGATTAGGGAGATAAATCTCCTGATCTTCTGGGAGGCATTCCCCTAGATTAGAATAAACTGAGTTGATTCTAGAAATGTACCCATGATCTCAAGATATCTTTCAGAAAAATGTTTCTAGTCAGTAAACATCACCCGTTATTGAGCATATGGGAGTAGAATTCCAGAAATCTCAAGCTTTACCCGTTTGTTTTCTGTTTCTCCGTTAGGAGTTTTGTAGTCCAGGATTGCTGGAATGTGTGTTCAGTTCTGACAGACGGTTACCAGAGTGGACATGTGAATGTTGCATTTTGCTTGACGGAGCAAGATTCTAAGAGAATGTTTTTACTGTGCTTTCTTATCCCATGACCGCTATTTACAACAAAGTTTTTTGGGGGGAATTTTGAGTATTACTCATGATTTTTTTGAAAATGAAATTAATTTACCAATCATAATAGAAAAAAAAGTGCTAGCTAAAGTTATCTCTTTGCAGAAGAGAAGTAGAAAGTTGGAAATATCTGACTCAAGGATAAACAGAACTTGCAGTAGCTAGTACTTAAGGAAACTCTCTTGTAATATGAAGCCAATAAACCAAAATGGTTTTTCTTCTCCTGGTGTAAACTTGTACTTAAGTTGGGTTGGATGTGATCTTTTGGGTTTTAATGGCAGGACTGGGTTTATCCTGCAGAGGTTTAAGGAGTTGGGTGGCTTTTCTTTCTAGGCTAAGGCAAACAGAAACCAAACCATTTGGGGGCTGCCAAACCATTTGAGGGCTTGTTTAAGTGCCAGGAAAAGTGTCATTCAAATAGTGGAACAACCGAAGGTTGGAGTTTCTTTAGGGATACATGGAATCAAAATAAAAGAAGTTCTTAGTATCTGGATTTTCTTAGTGGAAAATTGCTTTGAAAAAAAACCCTGTCTGCTATTGCTTGTCTAATGGTATTTACCCTTTTGAGGACCCCATGTGTTATCAGTGGTCTATTGTTGTTTACATAGAATGTCTCTATCAAAGTAATTTGCAAGTACTTTTTAGAAATCTGTAGTTTTCCTGCAGTGCACAAATACTTACAGTGGTTATTATTATTCTCATATTACCGATGAGCAAATATAAGTGATGTTACTTTGTTGAAGATTACTCATCTAGTAAGGGTGGAGCCAGGACTGAACTCAGAGTAAGAGTACTCTCAGGTACTCCGTGCTGCGTCCTTGTGCTGTGGTGTTACCTGAGCGTCTCCTGTCACCAGTGCTCTGTGCCATGTTCTGTGCGATGTGCTACAGAAAAAATGTATGAGAGTTTCATCTTTTTTTAAGTATAATTTTGATAGTCATGTTTAATTATGAAATTGTATAAATCCATTAAAATAAACTAAATTGTTTTAAAGCGAGAGCTCTTTCTTTTTATCATTTCTGTGATATTAAGAGTTGTTACTTATTTAGCTTCTGTGTAAATTCCCACATTCCTACATTGTTCTGAAGCGGAGCGTCCATGCAAGATGTGACTGTTCTTTAAAGAAGGCACGGCAAGTACTCCATTTAGGAGAATGGTTTCCAGTTGTGATCAGTTTAATTTTCAAGGCCAATAGAAATTCACCAGTGCACGCATTTGCTAATTGGAATCCAGTTCTTTAATGTTTGGTGTAAATTATTAGATATCTGGTGGGTTTATTCAGTAGCCGTTCTCTTTCCCAGAATTGAATTTCTTTAACTATATTGAGTACCAGTTCACTTTCCTTTCCAAAAGGAGATTTGGAGTTCACTTGGTTTCTGTGCCTTTGTATACACAGTGCTTGCTTGATCTTTTCACCCTGCTGAGGTTGGCTGAACTACCGTCCCAGTAGGGCTGATGAAGAAGAAGCATACAAGAATAATATGCAAGCACTTTGAAGATAAATCAGTGGCTAACACAAGACCAATCTCATATATTCAAGACCCTTGGTTGTCCATACTGGCAAAGTGAGTTATGTCTGTTGAGTAAACATAAGCACGCATGCACATTCACACACACATAGTTAAAATGGTTTTAAATGTTACTGAGTGGTCTAATTATCTATATTAGCACTATTCTGTCTATCACACTGTGATTATTGTTTAAAGCTGTGCTGTCCAATAGAACTTCTGTACTGGTGGAGATGATCTGTATTATACACTGCCCAAAATGGTAAGCACCAGCCCCAGCTGACTATTTAGCACTGGAAATGTAGCTAAAGAAACTAAAGAACTGAATCTAAAAATTTTAATTTTAGTTAATTTGGAGAAATGGCTACATGTGACTGACTAGTGGCTATCATATCTGTATAAAAATTTTTGTGTGTGTGACCTAGTAGATGGAATGATGATGAATAGAACATGCAGATTGGTCCAGTTTAAAGAAATCCTTTCTAATACCTGTTCCATCCAACATTGGCCCACGCGGATCCAGATCACTCCGTGTTTGGAAGAGAGCCTAGTGATTATACAAATGCAAAACCCAGGCATCAGTTCATTAGGAATGCAAACTAAATGACCTCTGGTTGAGCTCATTTTGAGATTATGAGATATTTCTTGAGAAGAAAGGAAGCTCGATGTGAGTGATCTATGTTAATATCTGTGTCTGCATTTTCTAAGAATAGACAAGATCTGAGTTGTTACTTTTCTTGGGTGGCTTTTTGTTTTGTTACTGCCAACACAGAAAGGTTTGGCTTCAAAATCACCAGTCCATAAAGTCGATGCCTGCAGCACAGAAACCTTCTGAGGTTGTTTGTGGATATATGTATTTTTTATAATTTATGATAACTTGAGTCAGATATTTCCTTTGGAAAGTGTAGTCTCGATCCAACAGTTCTACCAGCAAGTAAAACTGCTCTTTCCCCGGCTACCTTTCCTCATCCCCCTTTTCCCTGTTCCGCTCACTCCCAGTCTTTTACCCTGTCAGATGGAAATTTCTGACTCTGTCATTTTCACTTTTCCAATAAGTTACCCAGTTACCCTGTGGTTTCTGATAATGATGTAGATGGTCTGTGATGTTAAAGTAGTGCTTCTGATTTGAAGATATATTATCTCAGCATTTTCAAAACCCACTCGCCTGCAACCTAGTGTGTCCGTGGTTGGCTGTAACACATCTACTTGCCAGACAAGTGGTTTGGGTTGCTGGGATTTTCATTTAGCTTTGAATTTGGGGGGTTAGAAAAAAATAACTCAGGAACCTATTTTGATAAATTCCTTCAGAGTGAAGTGTTGGGATTAAATCATTTGTTTTGTTTTTGAAAATGGCTCCTCACTGTGCTCAGTCTTGTGCTTTTGTTGAAGGTGCGTGTGTGTTGGTGTGTATGGGCACACACTTAAAACTAATGCTTGAACTATTGATAATGTTCATCGTATAATTTAGTTGTTTCTCTTTAAATTCCAGCATGATAACTGGGATTTCTTTCATGTTTGGTACTAGTAAAACACTTCTCTCCAGTGAAGAATTAGTCTTATTTCTCCCTTATGATAATGAGAACTGAGCAACTTTTCATATTTCCCCGCTTGCATTGTTTCTCAGGAAGATTGGATACATATTTGGGGTCTCATGTAGACTTTATTTTTGTTAGCATACTTTTTTCCATTAAAAAAACAAACTTCTTTCTCTGACCTTGAGGAAATGGGATAGTTCAATTGAACCAATGAACGGTGCCACTACAACTCATTTTTTTTTCTAGTAAATATTTGTTGCTTCACTGTTGAGATGCTTAAATAAGATTAAAAACATATATCTTTTGTTATAAAATGTAATAAAAAGATTATGGATAATAAGATTCCCCTTCTTGGTAGGTAAATTGGAAAATAGCAATTTTTAAAAAGGGAAATTAAGCTACAGTTTAATCCTAGAGTACCTAATCAGTGTTAGAATTTTGATGTTTATCCCTTCTAGTAGTTTCTAAATAAAATTTAAGTTGAAAGTTAGGTATTTCAACTATAGTCAGAGTACACTGTAGGTTACAAGGTCAGTCCTGGGATCTCCCCTTATGGCAGAGAGTACCTTCAGGACTTTCCCTGTGCATAGCCCATGTGATAAGCCGCAGGGCTGGTCATCTGTAGGGTATATAAAACATCAGCTTTCAGAGTGCCAGTGGTATCCACGTGATATCCACATACGCTGTAGGGAATGTGAGTGCTCCAAGGCGTACTTAGGACCGGGGGATAATCTCTGGTAGTTGGCAGGTTTTGTCCTTCTGAAGACAGGTTTACCTGCAGTTATCTAGAGGGGAGGTGTGTTGAAAGAAAGTGGGCTTTCTGTGGCTGAAATATTTAAGAGGACTTCAGATGATTATTTGGACAGAATGAGACTTTAACTATTTGACAACTACTAAAATCTCTTCTGATCATCAGTTTGTATACTTTTAAGAAGGTGATTAATCAGTCAGCACCTTTTTATGAACGGTGACTGAGACTTTATAATATTTGAGGAAACTTGGGTACCCAGCCTACCATCCAGGGTCATTATTATTCTTAGAGATTTTTCCTTGGGTTTAAAGATTCTTGATACTCTAAGACAGTGTGGTGGTCTAACCAAGGTGGTGACTTTAGCATATCAGATATTTGGGAGACCTTTGCAGAAGCTGCTCTGAATTATACCATTCTGGTCCTTGTGTTACCAGGCAGGGGACCTAGCCCTGAGTGGGTCTGCCTAGGGCCAACCGGTAGTGTGTGGATTCTTGACTTCCTGCAGGAAAGAATTTCCCAACATGAATCCAAGTGACTTTGAGGATATGTTTATTAATGCTGGGTACAATGAAATGAGGAAGGGCTTAGTATAGAAGCAACAGGAAAACCCAGGCTGGGCTTCTGTGGCTCATGGGAAGTCAGAGAAAAGGGGGCCTTGGAGACAGGTTCAGGGGATTAGCCTGGGATGAGCTGCTGGCACTCATTGCTCCCCTGGTTGCAAGTCTCATATAGACCCTTAGAGTTTGGGACATGTGTGTGCTGAGGGCAGGGAGAAGAAAGGGAATGGGGAAGGTGGGAGTGTGCTCCTGCCAAGGGAGAGCATGCTCTGGGTCCTTGGTCTTGAGGATTTTGCAGGCGAGGTCTTGGTCTTGCAGGCGGGAATCTTAGGGAAGGTCTCAGGGGAAGGTTTCAGCAGACTATTCATCAGTTCTCCGGGTGTGACCTTTCAGAGTCATGGTCTCTACTGATTGGTCAATGCCGGGGGAGGGGGTCTTTAGTCATCGCTGCTGGTCCTGGCATTGCCCACCCAGTTTTACTGCCTTTCTGGGCTTGGAGCTGAAACACAGCTGAAGCATAGATGTCATCTCTAGGGAGGTGACCTTCTGTGTCTGGCTGTAAATTGCTCAGCCAGTTTGTGCAACTGTCTGTCTTAGTTTTCACCATTCTACTTGCCAAGGAATTTTCCCAGTTTCTTACTATCCTGCCTCATATAGAGCTTTTTATGGAAAGGGTAGCTTTCTATCTTTCTGTAATGTTTATAGTAGGATAATTAACACTGAAAATGTCTTTCTGTTACTAGGATTACTCAAAATTACATTCCTTCTTCCTTTTTTTTTTTTTAATCAATCTTGACTTGTTTTTCATTCACCTTATACTTAATTTATTAACATTTTTCTAATTTTCAGGACTGTTTGGCAGCCTGCAACTGTAGGAAACGTCTGAGGACATGAGCCAGTTTTCTCAAATGGCCAGGAGACTACATTCAGATTCTGAAAGTTTCTGTTAGCACTTCAGCACATATCACATTCTGTGCTTCCAAATGCCATGTACACGCTGTGCACCATCAGGTGGCTTAGCTTAACAAACGTGTTCTCGTGTAAACACCTTTCTCGTTGCCCTGGTTCCAGACTTGGAATGCCACTTGCTTGACAATGTTATTCCATATCTTAGAGCCATCATTTCTTCATAAAGTGACTGATGTGTTTATTGTGGTCTGAAGGGCCCAATCTGCCTGAGTGTGCCACCTTCCTAGGTGTTCTCGTATTTTATCAGGGATTAACCTTTTCATTTTACTACTTCTGAAATTTGAGGTGAGGGAAGCAGAACCCTTTGACTGACATTTGAGGTAGTGTGGATAGACAGGCAGCTCCTTCGCCCTGTTTTAGGTGAGCTGGAGGATGTGGAGAGATCACACCTGCAAAAATATTCAGTATTTCATGGTACGTCATGTCTACTAGTAATCACTTTTTTCTCAGCCGTCCCCTTCTTCACAAGTATATTTGAAAGTGTTATCTCAGGTCCTGGGGTAAAGGTTGGAGAGAAAACAACTCATAAGATTTTTCCTGCCTTTCAAGATCCAGAGTGTATGCTGGGGGGCAGATGAGTGAAAGTAATTATAATGTGATTAGTGATGTAGTACTATATTTAGTACTGACTGTGAGATCACTGAAAAAAAAAAAGCATGGGTAGATCTGTTGGGTGGGTGTGAGAGAGTCAGCTGTGATGGTTTTGGTTGTCTTTCCTTTAGGATTGGATTAACAGAGAGGTGACATTCCAGTGGGGGTTTTGAGGTCGATTGTGAAATTTTTCAGACAGTGGAGTGTTCTTACCCCTGCCATCTGTGTAATGGTGACTGGGTTTTCTTTAGACTTGCAAGTCTTTCTCATTCTCTGTGCTCCCTCCTCACCCACACCACCCAACCAACAAAAACACGCACCAAAACCATAACCATACAAATCCCCGAACACTTGAAACATTGCTAATGAAACTTCATGCCTTAATCGTGTGTGTGGAATGAATATTTTTGTCTTTCATAACGGAATTGCAGAAATATGTGTGCAGTTTGTAGGTAGTCGAGTAAAGGGAAATACACTAAGGATAACAACTACAGGGAGGTGCACGTGATTCACTTATATGATGGATCTCTGCTCGAAGGATCTCCAGTCTCCCAGACAGATGGAGTAACCATAGCATGCTGGAAATAATCGGGAATCTGGGGACTTGATCATTAAAGTAGGCCTGCTATTGGCTACTTTCGGAATTGTAAGGAAGGCAAAAAAATTGTATCTTTCTAGGTTCTTTCAGCTTTCTAATAATTAAATTAATATACAATAGATTAATTGGCGAAAAACAAATGTAATTATGTACTAATGGGGGCCCAATAAGAATATGGACGCGTAGACAGTCTCAAGCAGTTGAGGCTTATATGCCATCCTGAGCTGGGGAGAAGGGATAGGGATCTGGGGCTTCAAAGGGGAGGAAGACAGTAGGAAGATGGGAGGAGCAGATGTTTGGTAAACGGATGTTTATTTTGCCATGCAGATTCCATGGAGAGGAATCTGATCTCCAGGCCCTGCTGAAACTCCCAACCCCCCAGTTCACTGCACCTAGCTGTGCTCTTTGTAGTTATCTCTGGTGATGACTCTTTCTCTGGGCCAGGCTTCCATCTAAATTCTTTTAGGTAGTTAAGGGAGACTAAAACTTGTTCTTGAATCTTCTGGGTCTTGATTGTCTTCAGCTCAAAATAATCCATTGCCAAAATGGCACAATTTGGGCATGCACGTTACGAACCCCTTCAGAACAAAGAAGTGAGGATGCAACCAGTGCCTGTGTTGTCTGCCTGCTCGCCTCTGCAAGCATGAGGTGGCACTCTCCTCCCTCTGTCGTGCTGTGCTTAGATTTCGTGAATTTCGGTCAGATGGAAATTTTTGGACACTGAACATCAGAGAAGTATTGAAGGTTCCAGTTACCCTTTATTCCCTCGTATGCTCACATGTCACTTAGTGGTAGGGATAGATTCTGAGAAATGCATTGTTCGGTGATTTCATCCTCATGGGTAACATCAGAGGGCGCACTTACACTGACCTAGTGGTATAGCTTACTGCACACCTAGGCAGTGTGGGATAGTCTGTTGCTCCTAGGCCACAAGCCCGTACAGCTGTTACTGGACTGGGTACTGTAGGCAGTCATGCATCTATACATTTTCTAAACATAGACAAGGTGTAGTAAAAATATGGTGTAAAGGATAAAATGTGTGTGCCTTTGTACCTGGGGGCGGGCAGAGGAAAGAGTGCTGTGGAGGGAGGTTAGATAGCAGGAAGAGGGAGAAAATGATGGACAGAGGGAAGGAAAAGGTAGGGGAGAGAAAAAGCACAAAGAGAAGAGAGATAAAGCTTGAAAAGAGAACTAATAAAAGGGAGAAGGGAAGGAGAGAAAGGGAAAGAGATGAGGAGTGGAGAGAGGGAGGAACTGGACTGGGAGGAAGGAGAGAAAGAGGAAGGGGGGAAGGGAAGTGAGTTTGTGTGCATGAGTGGGTGTGCACGGGTGTGTAGGAGAAGGTATAGGTGTGCTCCTGGGCTCCCCTTCTCCCCAGCCCACTCCTCTTGCTCCAGCTGGTGCTGGGGGCACGTGGCGGTCGGACAGTATGTTGAGCCTTCTCATCCATTTAAACTACCCAGCACTGGCAGTTAATTTAACATCTTAGTTGGGTCCAGACTTTTCTTTCAACGTTGCAAACAAAGCTTTTGCTCGTAATCCATTATAATCTGTGGAACCACTGTCGTATGCATGGTTCGTTTTTGAAACGTGTTTATGTGGCACATGACTGTAAATTAATGGTTCAAACACTACATAGATACTGTTCTCATCGTTTTCAACGTTCTGCCTGAAAGAGAAATTTCAGTCGTCAGAGGGACTAGCTATGTTTGCTGTTTGGGGGCTCATGATTGGGGCAGATGGTTAGGAGAGTGTCCGCGGTCCCTAGGTGCTGCTCTTGCCAGGGGCGGTAGTGGCGATGGGGTGGGGGTGGGTTTTGGTGTTGGCACGGCAGTAGTGGTGTTGATGTCATCCTAGTCATATGTGTGAACCATGTGGGCGCTGAGAATGTCGACGATTTGACATTAGGATGAGGTCTCTTCGGTTTCCCTGCATCCCATTGCTTCTCTTCTACGGAAGCAGTTTTATTAGCGCTTTAAATAAAGAGAAGAGACTCTTCTTTCATAAATTAGGGGACATTTTTTGTAGGGTAGCACGCAAAGGCATGGGGTTTGTGTGTTATTTCTTAGTTCAAATTGGTGTAACATCTCTTAGACACATCCATCTAAAATTCGTCATTGCTCTCTTCCCAAAGAGAGGGAAACTCATTGATGTTGGGTGGAGAGCGGAGGAGAGGTGGGGGAAGTGGTCAGATCTCAAAGGGAGATTTTCTTTGGGAGTCTCCTCTGCAGTCACTGCCTGGGTTTTTCTTGTAGGTCACCTATGAAACACTGAAAATAAAAGGAACTTTTTATTGCCCTTGTTTTCAGAAGTGCATGCAGGCCAGCTTTGATTGCTGGAGGCTTGTTCTTGGGAGAAACTGAGACAAAGTAACCTGTGTCCAGATTTATTGCTTTTTTGGGGATCTAGAAAATTACAAAAATTATATTTCATTCTCAATTTCCAAGAATCTAATGCATATTTGTCTTATTTTAATTAGAATTTAATAATATCACTCTCTGCTGACATACTAAAACATAGATCTATTTTTTTTTCTAGGAGTTCTTTGAGCAGAAGTATTTGGGGCCAGAAGAGCTCAGCTTGGTTTCCAATTCATTTTGTTTACTTGTTGGATTATGTTGGTCAGGCCACTTATTTCTCTGAGCCTTAGTTTCCTTATAACTGAGGATATTGAGAGAACCTTTTTCTTTAAGTGGTCAGGAGGAATAAATGTGAGAGTGCATTGTGAGATACAACGTGCATTATCAGGTCAGTTGTGCCTGAGTGCCGTTACTAAACTTTTTAAGACAGAATATGAGTCTGGGACATCTTTCTCATTCATAGAGAACGTGTGCAGAGCAGAGGATAGCAAGCATAATCCCTGTTCTCAAAACAATGAGTATGTTCCATCTGCTAATAGCATTCACACACACAACCAGAATAATTCACAAAATTATACCAGAACTTAAAAAGCAATTACAGACACAGTTGAAAGAAAGAGCTTTTAGTGAATGTATTACTAATCCAGGCCTTTTTACGTGGGTGGAAGCTTGTAAAGATTGAGTCACAGGAGTTGTATTTTCGGCCCGTTTTGGGATGCGGGCGAAAGAGTGACAAGGGGCATGACTTCACTCCTCTTCTGGCTGCAGGAGAGTTAATCGGGCCCTCTGCTGAGAACGCTCACCACTTCTGCTCTTCCTTGCTGATTCATTTTGTATGTTAACTCTTGAAAGTGTCTGGATGTGCTCTGCTCAGGTCACCCGACTCCTTAACCTACCTCCAAATCATAACAAGCTTAACTGCTCCACTGTTTATACTTTCAAAGAGTTTTTCTGTAGGTCTTTGTAACATTTATCAAGTTATATTCTTGTTTACCTTTTTGTCATTTTCACCTCCTTAATGTCTTGGTTGTGGCTTACTCATCACAAGTAAGTGCTCTGCAGCTGTTTGGTGAATAAATGTGTTTATTAGGGGCACACTATGCCATTTATTTAGGGGAATCTGCCGTGAATGAGAACCATCTTTCTCTTCAAGCGTATGAATATATACAGGGTTGGGCTTGGGCAAAAGTAGCTTTACAGTTGCATTGTGACATTCCTTTGAGTTAATAGTTATTGTAATACTCATAACCTGCAGGTTAACTAGCTTATCTTGCAGGCACTTCCATCCTGTGAAATATTGGGTAACTCACATCGGGGCCTCAGGTTGTTAGAATTTCTGAGAATATATCTGAACAGGACTTTCTGTTGGAATGACTGGTTTAGCAGTTATATTTGAGCAAAGGGTAAACTAATTGTGTCAGATTTCGTTTAATACGGTTTTGGGGCAGAAGAGATTCCTCCATCATAACATCATTTCGGAGTAACCTTCATGTCTCCAAGCTCTGCCTACCTTTTTCTTGCAGTAAGGGTCAAGGCTATGTGAATGTATATGTAAACATATGTAATGCTAAGAATGGACAAGGCACGTTTCTTCATTTCTTCATTCCATTTTAGTTCAGTGTCCTTAACAGGCAAATCCAAAGCCTCAGAAAGAAATCTAACTTCTGGTAAGCTGTAGGAGGTGTTTTAACAAGTCCTACCCATTGCAGTAGTCTGAGGCTTTGGTGAATTTTCTTTTTTAACGTCAGCTGGTCATTTGGAGTAGAGTAAGGACATTTCACTTAGACTATATATCCTTCAAACAAACAAACAAACAAACGAAGCAGCACTTTTCATAAGAGTCCTGCTGTATGTTTGTTTCAAGAAGCAGGAGTTTGAACTGCAGTTTGGGGCAGAATGGACCTTGGAGACTATCTCTTCTCATTTTCTTCTAAGAAAATAGGTCAGCAAATGCTCTTGTCTGGATCTCCAGTTGGAGACAAAGTTAGAGGCAGATTCCTGCTATATGCCGATATTCCTATTTTCTTTTGGTTTGCCGATTCTTTTTAGGTCGCTTCACCTTTAGAGCCACCTAGAGAACCAGCTCTAACTCATGTCTAAGGGTGTTAGAGAACACCCTTAGAGCTGTTAGAGAACGAGATTATCCTTACAGTGGAGATCTGCTCCTACCTGAGGGACTGATGAGGATATGGTTTTCCTTACTGACGCCAGGATAGGCATAAGTCTGTGGGAGAGGATTCTCTGAACCCAGGAAGGCTGAAGCATTAGCTAGGTTTATTTACTCCTCTGGCCCCATGAGAACTCAGGTTTCTCTCAGCTGCAATATGTAAAACGTTCCTGTCTTCTTATTTCAGCAGTACTTGCCCTCCCTTTATAGAAGTGGATTGGAATTTCTGGACCCCTGGGTTCTGATTCTGTGGTTAATGTCTTTAGGCTAGGGACCAGAGGTAACCATTATTTTGAGCTTATCACCAAGCAGGAAGTATGTGGGATTTTTTGTGAATGAAGACTATGTTAAATTAACTAGACAGTTTTATGCAATGCAAATTATGAAGTTGATCATCCTAAAATGTGAGAACTGACTTTTGAAGTAAAGAAAATGCTTTTTCTTTTTATGTTAAAATACTGCTAATGGGTGTCCTGTTTGCTCCTTCCTCCTCATCCTCTGCAGTGTGTCGAGATTTTGCTGTCCTAGAGGACCACACCCTGGCCCACAACCTGCAGGAACAAGAGAGTGAGTAACAGCCCCGATGCATGTTTTCTCTTTAGTAGTGGCAGCTGGAGGCAGGTTTCTCAGGGTGAGGCAGGGAGAGAACACAGCCTCCAGGCAACACCATTCACCCCTCTGAGGGGTTTGTCTAGACAGCCCACGCCTGGGTGATGAATGAAGTCCTGGGTGTTTTGAAGTATGACAGCTGCCAGGAATTAAGACTGCTGGGCACATTGGAGGAAAAGAGGGACTTGAAATTTTTCTTTGCTTAAACGAAACTTTTCTTTGCCTCAGTATTGTAGGAGGGAGACATTGGTTGTACAGGTGTCAACGCAAGGAATGTCCAAATCTGTAGAGAAGTTTTATGAGTTTGAACCAAACTGATGACAGTTGCCTGGAAGCAAAATCTCAACAATTTGAGAAAGTGCACCTGAGAATGGCAATCTTGTAGTTTATTTTACACATTACAATCAAAGAAGGAGGCACAGGGAGAATAACATGAAATCCATTGGTGGTAGATTAGGGAGGTGAGAGAAAGCAAAGCGGGGAAATCTCTGAGACTGGATACAGAGTAAAATGGAGAGGCACACACTTCTTTTACATTGGTGGGTACGGGATAGCTAATGATTAATGTTTATAGCACAGAGTGATAGTGTGCAGGGGAACAAGATAACAGCAGGGGTTCTGTGGTCTCCCACTCTGGTGTGATTTGTATCCTGAGGAGTCTGGAAAAATGGATTGTTCTGACATTCCAAAGGTATGTTATCTTAGAGGCAGAAAGACCGCAGACAGGCTCAGTTAGGGTTAAGATTGACCTTTGTCAGTGGAAGCTACCGGACTAGGACATGACTACCTTCCATGACTCACTTTTAGTTAAGATAGTGAGTTCAATTTCAGACCAGCCTATGTGGTTACTTTCAGTCTCTGTTTGTAAGGCCCTGTGCCGGCCTCCCCTGGCCTAGCTAGGGTTAGTCTGTGGCTCTTTTTTCATCCACACATGCATCTGGGGTGTGTAGAAGGCCGGCACAGGGATCTATTTCTCCTCCTGGTATTAGGGGCCTGAAGGTCTTTTTCCAAGCAGTGAAGGTATCTAGACTGTGGATTTTTCTGAATATCTATGTATATAATTATGAAAAATAAATCTCTCATATGTTATACAAAAAAAGTACATATTAATGGATATGTAATTTGTGAATCATTAATGTGTCAGAATAAAAATAAACATTGAAACATGTAGGTTGTAAACAGGGTGGCGACTTGTGGAGCAGAAAGAACACTGGCCGTGGCTTCAGGATATTTGTGTGGAAGTCCTGGCACTGGCACTGTTTGCCAGGTGACCAAAGGCACCTTGCTGAACCTTTTTTACTTAATGGAAAGATGGGCATAATAAGTCCTGTGCTGCCTATTACACGGCATTATTGAGAGCATATCATAAAGTGATGGCTATGAAGTTCTTTAATGGAAAAGCTCTTCTTATGTTTATTATGAGGTTTAATATTAACAAGCCAAAATTGTAATTCTTCTTAATCTTTCTGTCCAGTTGAGCATCATTTGGCATCAAACATTCAGCGAAACCGTTTGGTCCAGCATGATCTTCAGGTGGCGAAGCAGCTCCAAGAGGAAGATCTGAGAGCTCAGGCTCAGCTTCAGAAGCGCTACAAAGACCTGTGAGGATCTTGGGGAGTGGGAGGGAATCGTACCAGGACCGTTTTTTTTTCTGGAGCCAGCAACCAGGGCAAAGAAAGAAGAGACTCTCCTTCTGTTAGATTACAAAGTTTGTGTATTTGTGTGTGTGTGGCCATCCTTCTCTTTGATTTGGAAAATTTTCGGTTTTTGGAACACTGACTTGTTTTGGGGATGTGTGGATTCTGGGGTGAAATCGTAGCATTTCAACTGTGTGACTTGAGGTATTTGGTCCGCCTATTTTCCTTCCCCGTGATGTGGGTAAGGTGATTTCTGTCCTCTCTGCCGCAAAGGTTGGCTGGGGGGTCCAGTGAGAATAGTGTACATGAAAGAAGTTCAGGAGTTGTATTGGGTTCTTTTGCTATTTCCTAGCAGTGTTTGTGGCTCTTACATTCTTTAAACCCCTTGCTTTTCAGGTATAGGTAGAATCTTCCAGAAAACTCTGAGTTGTACACTCAGTTTTCTTCATAGCTTCAGTGTCTGACTAAAGTTCTTTCTCAGTCTCCTCCTTTAATAGATGATGGAAGGATCATATCTCAGTTCTCTTATAGTACAATTTTTTTTTTTTTGGTTTTTTAGTGCCCTAAAACTCAGGGCACATTTCTTCTTTCATAGTATCTCTATGATATACCTAAATCTCTGACGGTGGATTTAATCACAAGATAATTGTTTTGAGGAAGAAGGGGTAAAGGAAGAGTTGAAGGGACCCCTCCTTTTTTTTTTTTTATAGTTGTCATGTTTAAATAAACAGGAGAGCCTATCATTTTTTGTTGCCTTTGAAGGAGGGTTTGTCTTTTTATTTATTATTGGACTTTAATAGTAGCCCAATAATAAACAGGAGAGCCTCTTTAATAGTAGAGAGGACTTTATGCGTCATTTTTTTTTTTTTAAGATTTTTTATTTATTTTATTTTTAGAGAGAGGGGAAGGGAGGGAGAAAGAGAGGGAGAGAAACAGCAATGTATGGTTGCCTCTCACATGGCCCTCACGGGGACCTGGCCCGCAACCCAGGCATGTGCCCTGACTGGGAATCGAACCGGGACCGCTTGGTTCCCAGCCCGCGCTCAATCCACCGAGCTACACCAGCCAGGGCTATGCGTCATTTTTTATTCAGCTTTCTTACTTTATGAATAAACACTCTTAATGAATCTTTGCTATCCCTGACACCATGGAAGTCACTGGAGACAACAGACATGAAGAAATACAGCCATTGCCTTTAGTAGCTTTAGGAACATAGCCTGAATACATTATATGGAGATGCGTGCACCACACACAGATAATTGAATAGTACATTTCATGCCTGTGAAGAGAGAAGAGAGTGGGAAAACTTTTCCAACGTAGGCGATGTATTTAATCTGAACCTGCATGGGTAATTGGGAGTTTTTTGGTGATAACGGGGGAAACGATTCTCGTCAGAAGGAGAAGCATGCAAGAAGGCGAGAGGTAGGAGGATGAGGAATCACATGGTAGCTGCAGGGTGTCCACATTGCTGGAGTGGGAAGTACCATTAGGTAGGAGATGAGGCTGGGAGTGGACCGAAAGGTCACGTAAGTTATGTAAAGGAATTTACATTTTATATTCTAAATAATAGAGAACTAACTATTGAAGAAATTTTAGCTTTATTTAGGGACTTACTCTGGGGCCTTGGTAGGTAAAGTGTTGGAAGGGGCAAGATTGAAGGTTGCTATTCAGCAGTGGTCAAATTGAGAGATGAGACTTGAATGGGTGATGGTGGGCAGTAGAGACACAGAGAGGAGGGAGATGAGGAGGTCTGGCTTGGGGGTCCTGTTTGTGGAGTTAATAAGGGGCATATTTGAGATGTATGGAGGCTTGGTGTCACAAACCATGGGAAGGTGAGAGCCAGCTGGAATATTTTAAGAATTCTAAATGATTGCCTTTTACGTTATTCACAATTCTCTGTTATGGAGGCCAGTTCTAAGGTTATGCAGAAGTTGAAGATCCTAAATTAGGGTAAATGTAGTGGGTATAATGAGGTTATTGAGAGCTTACTGAGACAAACCACTGTAAAATATAAATCACTTTTGGAGAGTGATGGATTTATAGGTACTGAGAGAAGAACCAGGTAGGTACTATGGTTCTTCATGGTTTTGGAGGTGTTCCTGGCTGAAATAAGTAAGTTAGAAATGAAGGTTTTCGATTTTCACAGTCCTGACTGCAGAACATCAAGGGAAGAATTAAATGCCGTAGAGTTCAAGGAGCCGGAACCTTTCTCTCACTGCTTCCTGGGTTTCCCCCGGGAGGTCAGGCTTGTCATGACTGTTGACTACTCTTTTCTCATTTGATTTTGCTTCCTCGGGAGTCTGTATAATCAGCTGAGTGAACTAGAACTGTTCCTTCTTGGGATATGGTTTGAAATAATTAAGCTGAACTTACACTTATTTTACTCTCTATGCTAGGAGATAACATTTTCTATGTCATTTGTGACCTTTAACACCTCATTTGGATTTGCCTTCTCTACTGTGTTCTGCTTTCTTCCCATCTATTATCACCTTGTATATAGTTAGTAGTTGCTTACTCCTAATCAGATTTTATCTTAATTTGGAAGATGCAGGTAGCAAAGTCTTTAAAACTAAACATGATTTTGTGTATGATTCATAATTATTATATGAGTGAATGAATGGAAGATATATGTATAAGTAGAAATTATTTTTAGTAGGTTTTTGTTTATTTTTAGTTTTTGGTTTGAAAAGTTAAGAATCCTAGAATATTAGATCTGGAATATGAAGTCATTAAGTCCACAGTCTTTTATAGCTGATAAGATGGTGTGAGAGAGCATGATTCACTGGAATCAGGCCTGAGAGATTTCTACTGGGAACCAAAGCTGTGGAATATACATGTTTTCCCTTTTTTAAAGCATTATTGAAACTGAAATGTCTAATTAAAAATTTATAAAAAGTATTTTAAAGTATTTATAAAAGTATTTTAAAGTGATACTGTGGTGGATGACCACAGTATCATTGACACGTTAGAGATCTCACTCTCGGCGTCTTTTGCGTGCTCTCTACGTTTTCGTGCATTTGTGGACATTCTCCTCATGGAGTCCGTCTCCTTTGCAGAAACCATGCCTGTCTCACTGTGGAGTGGTCCCAGTAGGGTGAAGCGACATGGTAGTGTGGCAGAAGCATGTCACTTTCCATTGTAGTGTCTAGGGATTAGATTCCAGTTCTGACACTTATTTTCTCTGTGACTTCAGGGAGATGATTGCACTGCTCTGGGCCTCAGTCTTTCCATCTGTAGCTGGTGACAGTATCAACCTCTGCATCACTGTTTTGAAGATAAAATGAGACAAAGATATGCACTGGCTCATAGTGAGAGTCTGCAAGTTGTTCCTCATTTTCTTTAATCATGTTGTTATGACCTTTGTGTTTCAGTGAACAACAAGACTGTGAAATTGCTCAGGAAATCCAGGAAAAGCTGGCCATTGAGGCAGAGAGACGGCGCATTCAGGAGAAGAAGGATGAGGTATGACTCGGTCATTGCCCCTCTGCCCAGTGGAGGAAGGGCTGCTCAGCTCCGGAGCATTTCCTCTCCGTATTCATGGGCTCAGTGGAGAATTGCTGGGTGGGCAGTGGAACTTCCCTCTGCTGGGTGCATAGTCCAAGTATTGCCCTCCATGGACCATTGTCTGCTGCCCCTCGATCAGTTGCATGTGGTGAAATCCTAAATGATGATAGTGGGCAATCTAATATAAAGCGTGAATTAGTTTCCCAGGGCTGCTGTAACAAATCACCAGACTTGGTGGCTTAAAACAAGAGGAATTTATTCTGTCGTGTTATGGCGGTTAGAAACTGAAATCAAGGTGTTTGCAGAACCATGCTGCCTATGGGGAAGATCCTTTTTTGCCTCATCCTAGGTTCTGGTGGCTCCTGACAGTCTTTGGCATTTCTTGGCTTGTAGCTGCCTCACTGTAGACTTACCTCCATTTTCACATGGCCTTCTTCCCTGCATCTCTGTGTCCTCTTGTTTTCTAATAAGGACACTAGTCATTGGGTTGAGGACCCCAGTTCTATAGACCCCTCTTAGCTAATTATATTTACAAAGACCCTGTTTCCAAATAAGATCTCATTCCAAGGTCCTTGACGGAAATGAATGTTTAAAGGACGCTGTTCAGCGCGGTGCGGGGCGTCTGTCTGTGATGGAGCAGACTTGAGTGCGGCCGCACAGCGGTCAGGGAGCGGTCGCTGCCATCGCGCGCCCTCTTGTTTGTGAATTGTGTCACTGCCCTGAGATGTGCCGACTCAAAGCACCGATCGGTTTGATTCTGTATGTATTTTTAAATTGTATCATTTTGAAAGCCAAAAAATGACTAAAATTAGCGATAGTGTCTGGTTTGTAAAATTTGAATATGCAATTAACTGTTCCTTGCTTTTCTGTTAGCTTTCAGCATTTCTTATTTTTCTCTTCGTATTAAGTCTGTGTCTGCCTTCTTTCACACCTATTCTGCTATTCTTGGCCAGTGTCTTGACTTATAATGAGGAAGAAAATGATTTATCATTTTTTATAGTAGAATGATCATATGTTTTATTGTATAATCACAGTGCTTCTCAGAGTTAAAGGGGACACTGTTAATAATTTACATAAACTGGGACTGTCCTCGGCTGTCTGGCACCTGTGATCACCCTGTTAACCCTGCAGTGGTCACACTTTCGAATGGAGCGTGAGAGGTCGTGACTGTTGTCATCCACGCGACCACTTGAGAGTTAAGTAGATCTGATCAGGGTCCCCAGTAAACTAGTCTACATACACCGCTATCCCACTAAGCCATCCTTGTGTCCACAGGCCTCCTTTCCTTGTTCATTGTCAGGGAGTGTGAGACACCTGGTATGAGCGTATTTAGCTGATCCTTTAAGAAACAAACCATGATTCTGTGGTAATCAGAACTGCAGGTGAGAACTAGGGATTGCTTTTCACCCTTCCTGTTATCAGCACAGCAGCCCTTTCTTACTACAGAATGTGTTGCTTCTCTATAGTAAAGACTCTGCTTTGTGGATGGAAGTGGGAACTGAAAGAAATGATTATGTCTTGTAGACAGGAAAGCTTCTATTTAAAAATAACAGAGTAATGGTTGGCTTCTTATAAATGCTCTTGGTGTCCTGTGATTTTCCTCCCCGCCCCCCACCCATTCAGGGAACGGATGCTGAGAGGAACCAAAACACTTTATTTTAGGAATGTAGAATCTAAATAGCAATCACAGTAAATAATTTCATAGTGATACTATATAAAGTAGGCAGTGTAGTGAATAACTTAATTTTTCAGATGAAGAAATTCTGACCTAAAGAAGGGACTGGCCCCAAGCTATATAATAAGATGCCAGAGAAATGTGTGTACAGTGCCGGTGTGACCGACTGCTTCTGACTTGGGTAGACTGTGACATGACGTAAAGCATGTAGACTTTGCAGGTAGCTGCCCTGGGTTTGAATCTTAGCTGGTCACCTTTTAGCTGTGACTTTCAGTGTCTGACTTAACCATGTAGAAACTCAGGTTCTAAATTAGGGAAATCATGAGTTATGCATAATTTAAAGAGCTGTTAGGAGGTTTTAAGATTAAGTATATATGGCGAATTAGCATGTCTAGCTTTGTTATGGTATAATTTCATTGTGTCTTTTTTAACAGAGCTCAGATGTAAAGAAAGTAGCATTCCTTTCCGGGAGACAGATGTTGAAAAGTTAAACAAAAAAAAAAAAAAAAAAAGGAAGGAAAAAGATCTTTAGTATTCTTACCAGCTCAGTGTCTTCTCCCCTTTCTCGCTTCCCTTTCCCCCCTTTCTCTTTATTTCTTCCTCCCCACTTTCCTTCCTTCTTTCTTCTTCTTTTTTAAACTGTTACATAGTGTCTTGAATACAGTAGCTGCCCATCTTTCTCGGCGCCCTGTTGCGAGGGCTCCTGGCCGTGGGGAATACTGGCCGGTTTGAGTCTGTGATCAGTGAAGGTGCTCTGATTTCACTGGGGTCTGTCTTTTGGTCACAGCGTAAGCATTTGTCAGCGTTGTGTAATAAAACCAAGGAATGTGTGTTTAGTTACTTTAACTTCGTTATTGTTAAATAAAACTCGAAGTAAGAGTGTGTGAGACAGAGAATAAGAGAGGGTGCCCGTAGATGTATATGTTTGTCTTTGAACCCAGGTCCAAATGTACGTGACTGTGAGACTATTTTAGGAAAAACTTCTCTTTTTTACTTAAGTCAACAGCATGGTCAGCACCATGCTGTAAAAAGTCTGTGGCACTCGTCCAACAATTGAAATCATTTAGACTAGGAACTTCTCAGAGATAAACTTAGTAACTAATTTACATTAAAAGTTAACCTGGTAGGAACCATGGTACTTTTTTATAGCATTCTTATACTGATTAGAATTCCATGTTTTATGTAAGTTGGTATAATTTGGGGGATAGCTCAAATAGTAATACATTTTAAGACTAAATTTTTCCCTACATTTTGGCATTTACTAAAAATAAGTTAATACATATGTGGCCAGAAAGGGGAGTGAATGGGAACTTCTGGTTGAGCAAAAGCCCCTCTGTTTTTATCCTGTTTATACTGGTGTTTTTACATCCATACAATTGGAATTATCTTATTTTCCTGGTCTTAAAGAGTGACCCTTTGGGGATTATACCTGCTTTGAGTTCCCTACTGAGTTAGATGTTAATACATCTGTTGCTAGTTGGTAAGGAATTTAGCAGTCTAATGGAATGGACTTCTTTTTTCCTTTCTTCTTTCTAATAGTCATTTGACAATCATAATTTTAGATCTCTTTTGGGTTGTTGTGAGACCCCAGATTTCCCCAGGGAGCAGCAAGCCTGATATAAAGTCGTATAAACCATAAAAATACTGTGAGGAAGCCAACACCACGGCTCTGTGACTTGTCTGCCACCTGCGGGAGGCATGCCAGCTCCCCCCGGCCCTGCGGCCCCTCGTGTGGACCGATGCCTCTCTCAGAGCTCGCTCACTTTGCGGGTCTCACGTTACGTGGTCATTTGTTTCTAATACTTAATAGGTAAGGACTTTTGGGATATTGACCATATCTTGTTTCCCTATAGATCTCTACCAGAATGATTGAAGGGAGTCAGGAAATCTTTGTTTTCATTAAAATGACTTTCCTTAGCATTTTTGAGCTTTTTGACTGTGCCCTTTCTTATACTCACAGCTTCAGATTTTCGAGTTGGGTGACTTGGGAGATAACAAAAATGGGAGAGATGAGATAAAATGGTACATTCTTGTTCCAATAAGTGTCTTTACTAGAAAATCTTCTATGTCACAGAATTTTTCTATGTGTATTAGTCCAAAGTAAGTCTACCTGATGAATCTGATTAATTTTTTTAAAAAGTCATGGAAAATGACTTCATAAGGGCTTATGAGATTTTTTACATTAATTTTCCCAAGTTATGTTTTATGGAACACTAATTCCTTAAGGTTTATATTTTTTGTGTAAAAAAAAGGCTTCTATCACAAAGTAAATTTGGAAATTCATGAGCTGTAGGAAGATAACAGGTTTCTTTTATCAAAGTTTTAAAATATGCTAATATGCATTTTAGAGTTAGATATAATACATGCTTTCCATTGAATGCTTTGAGATTTTTAGGAGAATCTTTTGTGACCAGTGTTTTTATGAACACAGCTTGGGAAATCCTGTTCCAGACTAACCTTTGACAGGAAGGAAGCTGAAGACCAAGGAGGTTATTTATGTCAAGGGAGACGAAGCTGCATCCAAGCATCGTGACTAATAGTTGCCATCATTAACTTGTTTCAGGGGAAATTTTTTATACCGAAATCACCCCGCTGAATGCAGTGCAGTGACAGTGTTGGGAAGCAGAGGGGAGAGCGGACTTAAGCTGAACCACAGTTACATTACAGCAGCTGTTTTCCACTGAATCTTTCATTCTTTCCCTCCGAAGCCTAGCTAACCTTTGTTACTCAGAAAAGAGCTAAGAGCTTAAAATAAGAAAAGTTTTAGTTGCTAAGGTGCATGCCAACTCATGATTCATTTTTCTACTTGATTAAAATCACTTCCTTTGACTAGGTGATGCGTTGTGGTGAAGGGGCATCATCCTTGTTTCTCTCCTGGGTCTTCACACTGAGAAGGTGGCATATTGCTATGTATTTATTAGGACTCAATGTAATAGTAAGAAAGCAGTAAGAAAGGTGTCTGTAGTATAGTTTAATAATTTCTGCTAACAGTTCAATCTGGTAATTTATATTTTTATTCAGTTATAGCAAAGAAAAAATTTTTGTTTTGTTTGTAAGGCAGACAAACCACTTAGGAAAGTGTGGTGTTGGGTACCTAGTAAACATGACAACTCTGGAAAGTGTTAGTAATATTTCCTTATTTCTGCAGTGAAAAGTATAGGAATTTGGGAAATTCTACTATAACAGAAATTAGTTTTCAGAGAACAAGTTATCTGTCCTACCTCTATCTTCCTAACTGATTGGCATATTTATTACTTTGTAAGACATCAAATGTAGTAAACTTGGCCCAGTGGTTGGCACCTGGTAACACTCACAGATTTATTAAAATGATTAAAAGGGAGTCAGGACATTTAACTTTAAGATTGAGTAGTTCAAACTCTTCATTGTGTGGATAAAGAATAAAAGCCCACAGAAATCCATTTTCGTAGTTAATATTTCTTTCCCAGTGTCTCTAAAGCATCTCTGGCTTGAACTGGAAGGAAAAAAAAAGTTATCTTAACTTTCAGACTTAGGAATCTTTTTCCATTAAAGAGTTAGAAATTCAGGTTTCTTTGCCTGAAAATCACATGCGTGCTTAGTAGGGTTGTGTTCTTCACCCCTTGTTTGGAGCAGCAACATTTTGTGAGTGTCCCACTCATGTTTGCTACTGTAACGTGGGCTTTTACACAGATTATTTATCAAACTACACATGCATGTATCTTTCACACAGTTTTATGAGAAGCGTCTAGCATAGGTAGCGCAAAGTTAATGTGTTAATAGTGTATTTATGAGTTTGAATTTAGGCATTATTTAATTTAAAGTCAGATTTGTAAGCCTGTTCTGATCAACATTAAAAGCAGAATATATGGATAATCATTGCTAATTTACCTATCTTCAGCATTCAACTTATTTCTACTCTGATGTGAAAGAAATTGATTTATTCAGATGAATTTTTTAGGTTTGCCTTGCAATCTTAGTATGTTCTTCATTTTGACTTACTCAGAAAATTGAAAAAGCAAGAATGGTAATCAATTCTTGCTTCAAAATGTACATTAACATTTGAGCACTTCTTGTATTCCTTATTATAAGTATAAAGAAATAAGCAGCTCAAACTACCTGTGATTCTTTCTACTGTTTGCCCCATTGAGTATTGTTGCCATGTTTGTATCAGCCTTTAAGAATCTGGTGACAGCTATGGACCTTCTCTTCAGAAAAGAGTACACCAAACGACGTTTATGTGCTGTTTTTGGTGGGCTTTCATAGAAATAAACTTCGGATCCAGAACACTGTCACTCTGCAGCTTAAAACTTTTAATAACTTAACCCTTCATTTCTTACATTAGAGGCTCCAGACATTTTAAGATTGTCTATAAGGAATGCCTGTGATTCAGCCTCAGACCGTTTTTCTAGTCTCGCCTTTCTCTGCAACAGTCCACATCCTGTATTGTAATTGGACTATGGGTCATTCTGCAGATTGACCGATTAAAATACTCAGAATTTTGCTGACGATGTTCTCTGTACTCACTTTGCCTGTTGGAATCCAGTTCTTTCTTCAAAACCTAACATGGGTGCAAAGCCTTGACTAATTCCTTTAAGGAGAAATAATACTCACTTTTTGTACTCCTGTAGACATGTTTACCCTCCTTTTGAGGCCTTATAATTTAATTGTATTGCAGTTATTTGCATACACCTTTTTTTTTTTTTTTTTTAAGGGGAATTGCAATATTTTAGGGGACGGGATCAGAATGTCATTTATCACTGAGTACCTGCTGAAAATTTGCCTGGAGATGATGTGGAGGGGAGATGGGAGGGAGACTGTTTCTCTTTTCAGTTAAAACGGTGGTACTCTAATGCAAAGTTCAATCAAGATCAGCCAGAACTTCTTTTAAAAGTCTTTAAATTACAAATGCAACTTACAAAGTTTTATGGATCACTGCACTCTTGTCCACACAGGCTTACTGAATCGTTACCTTGGAGAAAGGGTCCACCAATATGAGTTTTTGTTGTATAACCAACTTTAGGAATACTAGGTTTGAATATCTTCACATGATTAGGTTTAAATTTTAATTAAAAAAAAAAGCCTTTCTCTCTCATCTAGATCTTGTGACACTCCTGTAAGGCAGTCGTCTGTGGCTTTTGAATTGCATGAACTTAATGCCAGAAAGTCTGCAGAGCCTTAGGCAGAGCCCGCCCACGAAAGCTTAGCGGTGGAATGTGGAACCAGTGACCTGTGGGTCATTGTATTGAGTTTGCTCCTGCTTTGGTAATGCTTATCTTCTTTCTCTCTATGTTTGCAGGATATTGCTCGCCTTTTGCAAGAAAAGGAGTTACAGGAAGAGAAAAAGCGAAAGAAACACTTCCCTGAGTCCTCTGGAGCCAATGCTTATGGAGAGAGTTACTATTATGAAGATGGAGGTAACATTGCCCACATCATGATCTGCTCTATCCTTAGATTCAACGGCACAACAGCCCTTTAAATTTGTCCATAAAGGGACCATAGGGCCCATTTAGATTTGTGGTGGAATTCTGTCTGAATGTAAGGAATTCCCGTGTTCCTTACTGGATGACAGAGCCATTTTCAGGGCTATTACAGCTTGAATACGCTTTTGTAAGATTTGGCACGTGTTCTTTCGTGCTGTTGCCCCTGAGAATGCTGTTATTACATTCTTAGCACATAACCTGGGATGTGGAAAATGGTGGGCTTGCTCTTTCTCAAGGAAATCTGGTCAGGAGGTTTGAGGCTGCCAGGTGGCACACGTAATACAGAAGGTAGGTGCGCCTTCTTTCAGTAGTTACAGGATAGCAAAGGTTTTCCCCATGCATCTTGTGTTTTAAACATAAGCCGATGGTTTAGCCTGTTGATGACAAATTAAAATTTATGATTCTCTGGTCATTATTTTGCTCTTGATGCTTTCTTTGCTATTTGATTACCATATAGAAAACTTTCTGAGGGAAAGAAGTCCCTTTCAAGTTTCTCCGGCTAGTGCCTGTGCTTGCAGTTGGTGGTGGCAACTTTGGTGGTGGGGGCTCTTCCCCTTCAAAGTGTGTTGGGAAACGAGTATCTGCAAGTATTGCTCAGCCCTCCTTAAAGATCTGTCAAAAGAAGGACATTTCCTATACTTTCTAGTAAGAGTGTTTATTGTAGTCCAGCTTAAAGACCATACTTAGGATGGCAAATTCTAAAGACCGGTTTGAGAAAGTAAAGATTTTAAGTTTGGTGAGTTCAGAGGTCCATGCAAACTAATTATCAGTTGCCTTTATAATTCCATTATAAAATGTAAGTAAGTAGGTGTTTGCCTTGGATAAGTAGAAGGAAAGGAATGTGTATATAGGTGACAGGATTGTTACAGTTTAGGTACATCTCGCTCAGTCACGTTGTTGCTCTACATTGATCATCATCAGTAGAGCGCAGCTCTGTGGCATAGATGGTAAGCAGGCTGATTCCGTATTTATTGTTTGCTGTGTTCTTCTTCTATTTGCGAAACCCTGGCTCTTTTTTGATATCCAGTTTTCTTACACTGACTTTTCTAATGCAGGCATGTATTACAACATTTGAAAAGAAAAATTATTGCCACATTTTCCTGTACAAGAGACCGGAGCGTAAAGAGTTATTCTTCAGACTTAATTAAAGTCTTAGAAATGTGGTCTGGTGTTTTTCATTTGTATTAACTTTTAATTCTGCTCTGGAGGCATGTTCACTGCAAATGAAAGTAGCCACTTTAAACTTACAAGTCTATAAAAACATTAGGATGGCAAGTAATGAAGTATCCTAAAATATTAATTTTAGCCTTTCCAGGTTAAAACCTTATACTAACTTGAATTGGAAGTCAAACCTACTTGTTTTGACCAGAGTGCCGTCCTCCTGATTCATATGTCTAGGGCAGAAATTAGTAGATTTTCAGGGACACCTAAAAGTTAAAGAAAAATCTCTATATTTTTAACTGCTTTTGTAAACTTACAGACAGTGGCAGAGAGGCCACTTTTTTGGAGTTGGAGGGGGTTGGAAATAGGAAGTATTGGCCTCCTGAGCACGTGCGTGTAAACATCGGGGTGTGTCTTCAGTTGTGTTGTCAGGAGAGATTATGTATGGCCGAGCATGTGGTCCTTAGTTATGCCTTTGGGTTGGACCCAAGTTGAAGTCACAGACATCACATTGCAATCTAGTTCGTCTTTACAAAGCCATCCTTATGTTCTTCTCAGTGGTCTTTTCCCAACACATGACAGATGTGCTTCCATTGTGCTTCTCTGTCTTTATATAAAATGATTTTTGCCTTGCTTACATAGTAATCACAATATATTATTACAGAAGTGGTCTTTTCAGCTTTTATTTTACTTAAAATTTAATAAATTAATCTTTCAAAAATGATTATTTTTAGATTTTGTACAAATTTGTAATTATACCGAATATCTGTCAGATTTATATAAACTGAAATGGTCTGTCTTATTCATTTTTGAATCCATGTTTTTCTTTCAAAGCTAGTTACTGTATTGAAGGTATATTAGTGATTTTTTTAAGTTATGGTGTTTAGAGTCATAGATCTAAGGAAGTTATTTATTATAAATCACTCTAGCCTTTTTCTCATTTGTAAAATGGGGATTGTAATAATATATCCTTCTCATGGATATTGAGAAGATCAAATAATGTAATTTTGGTGAAGACATAAACTCTAAAGCACCATTATTTACACATATATTAATGTTACATGTATATAACATAATTTTTTTTAATATCTAAACAAAAATCATCTTATTTTGAAAGACAAACATGGAGGCACAAAAATAAAGCGTGTGTGTATATATTCATGTACATGTACCTGTGCGTGTGTGTGTGTATATATATATATATATATACATATATATACACACACACACACACACATAAATAGGCTATAAGGAAGTCCATTATATTTGCCAAATAACTTTGTCTCAAGATACATACAAGTCTCAATGCCTAACCGAAGGGAGTTGTAGAGGACTCAAACAGATTTCCCCCACCCGTCTTTTTTTTTCCTTTCCCAGATTTAAGGGTATCATAGCAAGTGAAGTAGACAATAAATATTTTTATCCCTTCAACTCTGTGCAAACGTAGTGACAGTTCTGCTTTAATTCTTGAACACATTTCCCTAAAGTAAAACTGCTACTATCATTTAACTTTTGAGAAAGAATTTAAAAACACAATAACAACAAAACAACCATAGCCTCGCTGATCCTTGTTGAGCACAAAGCCTTTCCTGTTCCGGGCAGTCGGAAGGCAGGCCGCACTCAGGCCGCTCCCTGGGAGCCCGGCCGGACACTGCGCGTCTTTGTCCCGGAGCGGCCGACCTCTCAGTCGCGGTCTATATTGGGGTCTATATTGGACTCATTCACAGCGGTAGTCAATTGGTTCTTTCTCAGCTGTCAGTATACACTTAAAATAATAGTTTGTTTAAAAGAGTGGATACTTTTTTTAGTCACATAGTAATCGTTCTGTTGTTTCACTTTTACCATTAATTACATAAAAAATAAATTTAATCATAAATTATGAAGATAAGTACTTTTACTGACTTTTTGGAAGACATCTTAATTTAAATGTCACCTTTGAAGTAAATTTTCTTTTCAAGTTCAAGAGGAAACAATTCAAAGTGTTTGAGAAGCTTATGGCATCAATGATACAGTTAGCGTATATCTTCCCTTCCTCTATTCCTTTATTATGTTAACAATAACAAACTTAAAAAACAAACAAACCTATAAAGCAAAACAAAACCAAACAAACAAACAAGAAAACCTAGAAACTAAGAAAATGTATAGTTTATTTCCTTAATATCCCATCAGTGTAGGATAGCTATTTCAAATGCAATTCAGCAAGTGGCTAATTCTAACTGTCTTAGCCTTTTTCCATGGAATTAGGATTTCTTTTTATTATTTTGAAAATGTATGAAGTCTTAGAAATGTTAAAACCACTCTTGCAAAGTGCATGTCGGTTGACGTCACACTGTGCTTGCGCCTCTGAGACCTGACTAGAGCACCCATGTGCTGCTTCTGAACACTGCGTTAAACTGAGATACTTGTATATTTAGCGCACACTGTATTTTTATGCAGAGATTACAAAATCATAAAGTTTTTTGAAATGAATTTAGGAAATGACTCCTTTCTATGTATTCCATCTGGCATCCCTTTTTAATTTTTCCTCTGCCACGTTTCAAGTAAGATTGGGAGCAGAATTATCCAAAGGTAACAGTGAGATTCACTCATTTAAAATGATCCTCTGCTTCATTCTCGTCCACGTCGGACTGCAGTGCGGCTGGGAATGTTTGCTTTGGCCACCTAAGGGGAAAGGAAAGAGGAATACTAAAATCTGTGGATCATTTCTCTGAACTACGTGGAAACTATCAACATTCTGATGTTGATTTATTGTTATTTCCAAGAAGAATATTTGAAAGCCTCTGACTGGAATCACAAGGCTTAGTTTTTTATGTTTTATGAGATTCCCTCAACTCCCATTTTCCCCTCATACACTAGTTCCAAATTGGTTTTGTAAGTATAATTGAATATTTAATGGCTGAAATCTTTGTTATTGGCAAATATTAAAGTACTTTGTTAACTCTTCCTAATCATGATTAAGCTCTTCTTTCAGATTTATTTCACTTAATTTTATTTATGTTTTTACCTTTTTGATTATACAACCAAAGTCCTTCCAGTAAATGCCCATCCCCTATTTTCAGTTTAAGTTGAAAAAGTGGTCCTCTCCATTCTACAATAGGTTAAACTTGGGCCCTGTATCAACCGTACAGTGAGTTCAGTCTCATTAAGTTAACCTGCATTTCTGTTTTTCACATTCTTCCACCTCCACTCAGACCAGCCACGGTCAAGGAGGGCAAGGGAATTGGGTTCTGGACTCTCAAGGTCTTGTAAATGCCCAAGTAATGAAAAGACTGTGAAGCAGAGAAAGGAGAAGCCCAAACATCCACTGGAGAACTTGGACGACCCAGAAGACCATCGTTTATCAGAGAAATGTCTGTCCTCTAGCTCAGGCAAAATGAGGGACCCTCCCCAAATTAACACTGAGCAGCGCGAAAGGAAGTGGTATGGCCACGAGAGGCCCCGGAGACCTCCTCTTCCCAAGATCAGTGGTGAGGTGTTTCTGAGTACCGCATTGGATGACTGGGAGGCCCACAGTAGCCATCGAACTCGGAATTGGGAAAAGCAGTCCGGACACCAAAGCAGACTTTCACCGAAGTCTTCTGAAAAAGCAGGAAATCACTGCAAGGAGGCTGCGTATGGGAGGGGGCGTGGGCCAGGTGAGCACAGAGAGAGGAAGCACAGGCCCAGGACTCCGCCCTTCTCAGACAGTGAGGAGCCGCTCCAACTCCATGACACAGGTAATAAAGGCAGTTACTAGAAGGCCACCTGGAGCCAAATATTACGTAAGGTATTTACCTAATCAAAAGTCAGTGTGAAGAAGGAAGATATTTGTGACTTTCTGTTTTCCGGGAGAACACCCTGATTCATTACAGGATTCTTTCAGCCCCTGGTTGCAGTGGAGGTGCCATCCCCCCAGATACAGTTCTTCACTTGCCAAGTCATACATCAGAAATTCAGATACCAGTGAAAGGTCCTGAATTTCTGTTTCCTTCTCTGAACCCAGATCTGGTGACACTGCCTTCATAGTATTTGCCTAGGTAGAAGACCCACGGGGCTGGGGTTCTGGGTTTTCTTGACCTTATATTCCTCTTCTGTAAAGTTAGAGATTGGATAGGCAGTCTCTTAACACAGTGCTTTTCTGTTGTGGGCCTCAGTCTATTCTCGTCAGAATCAGCTGAGCTGTTTTCTAAAAATGCAGGTCTTTGGGTCTTACACATATTACATCTCTAGAGTATGGCCAGGCATCCTGAGCTTGTTTTAGACCTGGAGATGATGGTTATGTACTTAAGGTTTGAAAATCCTTACCTTAGGCGACTTTCTATGCCTAATATTCTTCCACTCTTAGCTCTCCAGTTGGTGTTCTCAGGGGCCAGTATCAGGTAAGTTCTTGGTGTAGGCACTTCACTTCATTGCGCTTCACACATGTTGCATTTTTTACAAATTGAAGGCAAGACCTTCCACCAGCAAACAGGTTATGACTCACTATATTGCTGTACTCACTTGATGGTGGTGGTGTGGAACCAAAATCTCCAAGATACGCCTGTAGTTGTATAGGAATGAAGAAAGCGTTATGCTTAAGCCTTAAATTTCTGGCATGTCTGAGGTTTAACTCTGAAGTCCATCGTTGACAAGGTAATACTTCTTTCTATTTTTGTCTGGATACCTTGTGGCTGAACCATTATAAGTGATAGCAGTACTCTGTCTGGTATTTTAATTTGACCTTGCATATTGCCCTGGATCTGTTGGATTGGCCAAAAAGTTCATTTGTTTTTTTTGGGTTTTTTTTTTTTTTTTCATAAGAAGGCTCTAGTAGTGCTTAGTTGTCTTTAACTTCAATTGAAACAATTTTATTAGATTGTAATATGACAGCTGTCATATCAGTGTGCATTACAGACATACCAAAATTGGTGAATTTGTGTATAGTCATTTTAATATTGAAGATGGAAGAAAATAGGAACATTTTTGGCATATTATGCTTTATTATTTCAAGAAAGGCGAAAATGCAACTGAAACACGAAAAAAGATTTGTGCAGTGTATGGAGAAGGTGCTGTGACTGATCAGTTTTTAATGTGTCAAAAGCGGTTTGTGAAGTTTTGTGCTGGAGATCTCTTGCTGGACAGTGATCCACAGTCGGGCAGACCAGTTGAAGTTGGTAGTGGTTAAGACATTGATTGAGGACAGTCAGCATTCTGCCACGTGGGAGAGCAACATACTCAGAATATCCAAATCAGTAAAGTTATTGGTGAAAATGAAACGTGTCTTTTATTTTACAGAAAAAATCATACGGACTTTTTGGCCAACCCAGTTCCACTGAGGTTTTACGGAGGCAAGGGCTATTGGGAGAGGGGCATCAGCGAGGCAGCTGTTCTTTTCTTCTCTATCATTGCCTGGTCAGCCTCTGCTTCTGGTCTGGAGACTGGTTTCTGGGCTACAGATTCAAGCTGATTTAGGTGCTTCTTTCTATTATGTTAATTCTTTAAGTTATTAAAGGACTTGGTGATAAAATAGAAAATTCAGTTCAGCAAGCATATTCAGTATCTGCCACAAATATTCTTGCCTCAGGCTTGTGTTTGCGGGTTTATGCCTGGATCTGAACCTCAGAGGGTTAATAACTCAAACCAAAAAGATGGATATGTAAACAGGCAATTTAGATATACTTTGAGCAGAGATCTATGGGGGCATAGAGGAGGAAGTGATGTAATCTATCTAGGGTAGGCTTTATGGGTAAGTTATACTATATTCAGATTTGGAAAGACATGTTGGAATTCTAAATGTTTGGGAGAGGAATGGCGATTACACCAGCCTCTAGATACTAGACACTGATTCACAGAACCTACTACTGCAGTTGTAGGCAATTTTTTCTTCTTTTTTTTTTTTTTTTGCCTGCACAGGGATACTAACGTGGCTACTGCATAGCTGCTTGTGTCTATCATTTTGTATTCAACTTACTTTACAAATTTCATCTTCCTAGCCCCTCTAGGCTAGATTTTGCCAATCTCCTGGAATAGGTTAGATGATTACATTAAAATATATTTAGTAAGCACACATGTCTATTTGTAAAGTTATTAGCATAGGCCAAATTTAACTTAATAATGAAGAAACTAGCAGAATGACAAAAAGGTAGTTCTCAGCATTTGGACAGGGTTTCAGAATTGGTTGAAAAAGGAATGCAAGATAAAATTGCTAGTTTAAATATAAAATCGGATAGCCTTCTAAAGAGCAGTAAAACCGTACCACCTTTGAGGTTAACTGCTCCGTTGAGCTGTTGCATCTTACCAGTCTATTATCTGCAGGATAACCTCCATCCTCTCAGGGCCACGGAACTTCTGCCGCTTTCTGCTATGACATTTCCCCAAGTGTCAGGCTGGCTTATTACAAAATATTCTTGCATTATACCAGACAATCTATCGATCGTCATTTTTAGCAGAATCTATTTAAAGGTAAGATTTATTTATTTTTTGAGGGTCTTTTGTCCTCATACTGGCAAATGATATGCAGAAAGAGACAAGCAAAAATTAGATTAAGAAATGAATGTGGAACTCTTGGAATGTGGCTATCTGACCTTTTGAAAGTGAATTTTCAGACTGTTTATTTAGGCTACCAAAGTGAGGAGAGCCATTCTGTTAATTTTTTTTAATTAACTGTGCCTTTAAAGTTTTTAAAGCATCTCTCCGTTTTCTGTAATGACGCCTTAGACTACACTATTGAAATTCCTTCTTACATACTCACAAAAGCTCTTTCTACCTCTGATACAGAAGACCCGGCATTGAGTGGGCAGCCCTTTCAGCCCAGAGACCCAGAAATTATTCTGGGCTGTGGGGATTTTCTACATATGACACATGCTAGTTCCAGTGATACAGCAAGAGATCACAAAGAAACTTTCCCCACTCTATATTGGGTTGGCCAAGAAATCCATTATATTTTTTCATAAAACAAAAGACACATTTTTCATTTTCACCAATAACTTTGATTTGGATATTTTGAGTATGTCGGCTCTCTCCCACTATTGGTTTCCAGTGGGTAGAGGCCAGGGGCGCTGCTGAACATCTTCCAATGTGTGAGACAGCCCCACAGCAAAGAAGTATTTGGTCAAAATGTCAATCGTACCAAGAAACTTCACAGACCCCTTCTGTCATGATTGATCAGTCACAGTGCCTTCTCCATGCACTGAACAAATCTTTTTTTGTGTGTCAGTTGTGTTTTTACCTTGTTTGAAATAGTACAGCATAATGTATCAAATATGTTACATTTTTCTTCCATCTTCAGTAGTAAAATGGCTACACAAAAGTTCACCAATTTTAGTGTTTTTTAAATGCACACTGATATGACAGCTGTCACAATGTAATCTAGCAAAATTGTGTTAAATGAAGTTAAATACAAGCACTGCTAGAGCCATCATACAGAAAAAACACAATGGAATTTTTGGCCAACCCAATATTTGGGACTTGAGAAGGTATTACTTCAAATTCTGTTTATTTTTATTAAGGTACAGTTGACATAACATTATACTAGTTTGATGTGTACATCGTAGTGATTCAATATTTGTGTATATTGCAAAATGATTACCGCAGTGAGTCTAATGTTACCGTACACAGGTACGTGTGTGTGTGTGTGTGTGTGTGTGTGTGTGTGATAAGAACTTTTAAGACCTGCTCACTTAGCAACTCTCTAATATGCAATGCAATATTATTAACTACAGTCAATGTACTGTATATTACATTCCCATGACTTATTTTTTTTATAGCTGCAAGTCAGTACGCTTTGACCATTAAGATCATTTATTTTGCCCCTACCCCGTCTACACCTCTGGCACCCGCCAATATGTTTCTGCATCTATGAGTGCATTTTTTTAAGATTTCACATATAAATAATATTGTACGATACTTGTCTTTCTCTGAATTTTTTCATGTAGCATAATGCCCTGGAGGTCTGTCCATGTTGTTGCAAATGGCAAGATTTCATTTTTTGTGGCTGAGTGATAATCCATTGTATATGTACAGTCATGAGCCAGTAACGACACTTCGGTCAATGACAGACTGTATAAGTGACGGTGGTCCTATGAGACTACAGTAGAGCCCTCGCCAGTGTGTCTTGGTAGGAGCATCATCCCATAACCGAAAGGTTATTGGTTCAGTTCCCCGTCAGGGCACATACCGAGGCTGCAAGTTCAATCCTTGCAGCCTAGGTATGTCTGAGTACATATGGGAGGCCACCAATTGATGTTTCTCTCTCACATCGAAGATTCTCTCTCTCCCTTCCTTTCTCTCTAAAAAGAAGTGAAAAATGTCCTAGCTGAGGAAAAAAATACGAGGCAGCTGAAAAGTCTCTGTCGTCTAGTGACATCATAGCCATCTTAGTGTCAGAGCATGAGGCCTTACTCACCTGCTGGTGGCGATGCTGTGTAAACAAACCTGACCTGCCAGTCAAATGAAAGTATAACCGTACAGTCACTTATAGTACACAGTACTCGATAATAATAATAAACAACTGTGTTACTGGCTTAATGAATTTACTGTACTCGTACCCATTTTTGCGTGTACTTTTTCTACTCATTAAGAAAAACTTTGCTGTAAAACGGTTATCCTGTTATGCCAGCAGCAGCCTCACCTGTCTCATGTTTACCTGGTCCCGTGATTGCACCGTTTTCTCTGGGACTCGATTTCATCTCGTGCTGTTTTGCTCTACAGGCTCGTAGCCTAGGAGGAGTAGGCCATACCCTGTAGCCTCGTGTGCAGGTTCTGCCATCTGGGTGTGTGTAAGTGTACTCTGCGATGTTCCCACATCGAGGAGGTCACTCAACAATGCATTTCTCAGAACGGTGGTCATTGTTCCGTGGCACATGGCTGTACACCTCACCTCCTTTGTCCATTGGTCTGTCAGTGGGCTGTTAGGTTATTTCTGTGTCATAGATATTGTAAACAGTGCTGCAGTAAACATGGGGTGCATAAGTCTTTTTGAGTTAGTGTTTTTATTTCCTTGAGGTAAATATACAGAATTGGAATTGCTAGATGATATAGTAGTTCTATGTTTAAGTTTTCAAGGAATATCTGAACTTTTTCATAATGGTTGCACCGATTTACATTCCCACCAACAGTGCACAAGCGTTCCCTTTTCTCCACATCCTCACCAACACTTTTTTTGGTACTAGCCATTCTAACAGGTGTTTTTACTTGTATTTTCCTGTTGACTAGAGATGTTGAGCACCTTTTCATGTACCTATTGACTATCTCTATGTCTTCTTTTGAAAAAATATCTATTAAGATCCTATACCCATTTTTAATCATATATTTTTTTATTATTGAGTTTTATGAGTTCTTTACATATTTTCGATACTAACCTTTTACTAGATATGTGATTTGCAAATATTTTCTTCCATTTAATTTGTTGCCTTTTGATTTTGTTGATGATTTCTTTTGCTATGAAGAAACTTTTTGGTTGATTGGTCCCACTTGGGTTTTTTGTTTTTTTTCTTTTGTTGCCTGTGCTTACGGTGTCGAATAAAAAGAAAAAAATCATCTCCAAGACCAGTGTCAAGGATCTGACTGCCTATATTTTCTTGTAGGAGTTTTATGGTTCAGGTCATATGTTCAATTCTTTAATCCATGTTGAGTTAATTTCTGTATGTGTGTGCGTATGATGAAAGATAGTGGTCCAGTTTCACTATTCTTTCCCTGTTGTATATTTTTTATTCTTTTGTTATAAATGATCATATGTTATAGGCCTTTTCTGGGTTTTCTATTCTTTTCCACTGATTACTGTTTTTACCTGCCAAGAGGTCACAGTCTTCTCAACCTGTCAAGCCGATTAAAAGTATTGCAGTTGAAGGCCTTCCGAGTGTCTTTGATAGATATTGCAACATTTTCTCACTTAATTCTGTGGTACAGAGTAAGGCATAGTAGTGTAGAAGGCCGAGTGTCTTGAAATCTGAGCTTATCCCACTATGCTGTTTCTCTCACTGGACTGAAGAGCAAGGCGTAAGTCTGGCCTTTCCTGTCGTCCTCAGCTAGGCTTTGGGCTGCTGGTCAAAGCGCCAGTTTTCTATAGACAGGAGAAAGGTGCAGTGACCCACCTGGTCCACTGACTTTGCCGAATACTAACTTTCTTATATAATTTCATTTATTTTACCTAAAATATTCCTTCCTAGTTATGACCACACTAATCATAACTCAGGGAGGTTTATATTCCATTTAAATATGGCCAAATCTTGGGAGTATGCCGCTGTTGTGTGACTGTCCCAAACCACTTGGAAGTCTGGGTTAAAACCTTGCCAGGCTGGCGTAAGATTCAGTAGCTTTAGAAATGATGTGAAGTTGAAGTGGATTCTGTATTCTGGGTAATCATGTATTAATTGGCCTGCAGCTAAGAAAACCATGTTTAATAGTCTTTTTTTTTTTTTCCCTGGTGGGAAAGGCAGATGAGTCTGTGGCTTTAGAGTTTACCACAAAGCTAGTTCAAAGCTCTACAAAGAAAGGCTTCACCAGCTAACTTAAACTTTATTTATTTGCCCAGAATTGAGTTGTATTTTCTTTTCTTTGCCATTTTCTATTTTTTAAAGCAAGCAAATCAGGTGTGGTGAGGCATTTTGATAAAAAGCTGTTTTAATGTATGGTTATTTTGATGGACATAATACACCAGTGCTGATTGCAAGTAAGAATCAGCGGTTAAAGATTTTTTAAAAAAACAAAGTTCTAGAGATCAGGTCTTTCCTGGCTACTTATATTAGAATCCCTGGAAAAAAGGTTTGGGTCAAAGACTTTTATGTTTTTTTAAAGAGCCACAAGTGATTCTAGTATATAGCCGTGGTTGAGAACAACTGATATGAAGAAACAGGCAATTAGGAGTGAATGTTCCTTCTCCCATCAGAAATCCATTTAGTGAAAGCCACTGTTTCAAATGGCTAATCTTCATGGCACTAATCATTTTTATTATTTCTGAATATAAAGCATTCACATTGTTGAATAGTTGTAATTTATAAAAGGTATAAAAAGTGAAATATCTATAATTTTGCAATGACCATTATTAACATTTACTACTTAATTAAGAGTTACAGAAGGAATATGTGCTACAAATAAAATTTCACTATAGAAAGCCACAGTTCCCCACCAGTCTCTGCCTGTTCCTTTCTCAGAGCAGAACTCGGGAGTCATGGTGCCGTTTCCTTTGTGTTATATCTTCCATAACATTTAGCAACAACATCAAACCGATCAGAGCTCTGGGAGAGTTCTAAAATGCAGGGGGTTTGTTGACCACCTGAGCAGAAGCCACGTCAGGACCACTGGGTGGCTTGCAGACACACAACCCCCAGGGGATGCTGTTTCTGCCGTGTCTGGGGTGAGCTGCTCAGGGCTGAGGCACACAGAAGGAAGCGTTTCATGGCCTCCGGTCGTGGTGGCTTAGCCTCTTTAAAACCTCAACTCTGTAACTTTCTTTTCTGTAAATTCTTTTTATTTCAGTGACATAACTCACCTCCCCCCCTTTTTATGTGGCGAAAGCCTCGCAGTTCCTGGCTGATTCCTGCTCTGGAGGAAACTGTGTGAGAGGGGAGGTTTTACCAGGCAGGTTGGGTGGGTAACTTCGTTTAAGTGTGTGGATTATCTGCATCACCACTTCTGTGTCCAAGCAAAGAAATTATTTCAAGGGCACCCTCCCTCGAATTTTGGAGTGGTGGCTCTATTGTCAGTGTTAGACAGTAAAGAAAGGTAAAATTTAAGGTAAAAGTTTTTTTTTACCCTAAATTTTGCAACTTTATGGAGAACAAAACTTGGTTGCCTTACTACACTGAGTTTTTTGTAGGAACAAAGCCGAGAGTGATGACAGAAACAGTGTCTACTCCTTCCCGAGGGAGCCACAGGGGGCAGGAATGGTACGATGCTGAGATCGCCAGGAAACTGCAGGAAGAAGAAATTTTGGTGAGCAAATTTTAATGCATAGGTTCAGGTGAATAAGGTGTTTTTTGGTGAATGGAGACTTTCTTAGATTTTGTAATAGGCATTACAGTCGTTTATCAGTTGAGAAACTAATACCTTTTTTATAAGTGGAAAATGAAAACAACAGAAATAGTGTTTAATTTTATTTACTGAGTAAACATTAGCAATAGAATTCAATATCCTTGTCTCTTCATTAGAGTTCTGATAATTCTCTAGGAATCTGCTGTAGGATTTGGTAAAAATAGACCCTGTTCTGGCTGGTGAATGTGTACCAACCAGTTACCAACTTGAGGATGTTAATCACAACTAGTTTCAAATACCAGTTTATTTTTATGTAAGATTTAAAAAATGGACAGAATAGAATCCAATTAAATTAATGTTTTTGCATTTCCTTTAATATAGGCTACCCAGGTGGATATGAGAGCAGCTCAAGTAGCCCAGGATGAGGTGAGTTCGTGATAACCAGGTGGTTTGTTCAGCCACTGTTCTTTGGAACTATGACAGTAACTTTCTACCTGCAATTCTGTAATCAGTAAGACTATGGACTGGATTTTTTTTAAGGAAATCGCTAGACTTCTAATGGCTGAAGAAAAGAAAGCTTACAAGAAAGCCAGGGAGCGGGAGAAATCATCATTGGACAAAAGAAAGCATGACTCTGAGTGGAAGGTAGGGTGTGTTGTTGGTGTTTGTTTGTTTGTTTGTTTGTTTTTTAATGGTAAATAAAATTAGAAGGGGGCCCTGCTTTTATGTAAAGGGGACTCTGCTTTTAGGGCAATCCCTGCAAATGTGTTTAGGGTGCACAAAGTACCTGTATCACATACATGAATCTGACTTATAAAAGTTGTTTCACTATAGAAAATCATATTAAAATTCTTGAAAGTAACCATGTAAAAAGTTATTGCTAAGATTGAAAAACTCATTTTATTCATTTTAAGTCCTAGCAGGATGTGAGTGCCCTCTGGTTGTGAGCAATCTTAGTTTTACTATAGTTTTCTTATCGGAGTATATAGCATTTTCACATCCTTTCAGATTTCCACAGTGGCCTTTTCTTCCTGTCTGTTCTTTCCCTGTGTACTGATACTGTGCTTCATTCCTGATGATGGACTCGTTGTTCCTCTTTCCTCTTGGTCCTTGGCAGGCTGACAGATCACCCCAGCAGTCATTGCTCCTGTCAGAGTGCAAGCACTGTCTGGTATGACCTTGAGCTATTACCTTCCCCTTCATAATTCAGAACTAGGAGACAAAACAGTCAGTGATGTCAGTTCACTCTACTGTAATCTAATGGTTGTAGATGGTGGCTGCAAATACAATTTAACAGACTTTACTCATTAGTTCCTCTAGACTTGTAGGGAAAGACAAAGATATTTCCTTATGATAATGTAGAATGTAGACAGAGAGGCAGACTGTAGACAGCTAACAAATACAAGGTCAAGCTGGCTGATGAAAGCATAATGGAAGAACAGCAGAGCAGAGGGAGAGAGTCTGTGTTAGACCTGGACAGATGGCGTGTGCCCACCCGTTCTCTAACCGATTCCTCCCTTGGGTCTCTGGTCCTGTCTGACTCTTGGCTCTGAGGAAAGAGAAGATACAGAAACCATGGTAATAGCGTTGCTCTACTTCCTGTTGCTCAGCTACATGGTTGTCAGTCTCAGAGCAAATGAAAGTATTATTTTCATGTTAATTATTTATACTTATCTCCCTCTTTTACCATCTTTGGAATTCAGGATTTTTTTCTAACCCATTTCATTTTTAGTAGAAAGGTTCCCAGATGCTTGTCCATTAATTAAGCCACAAATGTGCCCAGGAGCTACTCTGTTTCTTTGTTAACCCTGTGAACAAAGTATTTTTAAGGATTAGAAATCAGTAAAGTAAAAGAGGAAGGCCACATTTCTATCAGGTATCAGAACTGCTGTGCTTTCTAGATTCTTTAACCGGTGCTGGTACAGTTCTTCTCTAGGAAAACGCCTTGAAATGTGCCTTAGTTTTGGGCTTGAAAATCCTCCTCCCTGAGTGAGGTGTTCAGAAAGAAGGCTACGAACTCACACCTAGATTCCACGGACTCTGGGAGCCCCCCGGTTCTTGTTAGCTGGTGTGCAGCCACTGTGTTGATGAGGGGTGGCCAGGCACGCCCTGTGGGGAGCATGTGTGCCTGGGGTCAGCCCACTGATCTCACTACCCTGACAGCCTCCAACTTACCTTTGAGACTAATTTTTTTAATCTCTGAGTGGTTGCATTTAAAAATATTTTATGTCTTTAACTGAATGTAAGTAACCTGAAATAATGAAAGGAGACTAGTTTGACATGATTTAGATACATTCTAAACCTAAGCTTTTCCTCTGTTTGTTGGTTCCTTTATGTTTTTTTTTTTCTTCTGTTGTAGCCCAAAACATCTAAATCAGCACACTCAAAGTCAAAAGACAGTGACGAACCTCACCGTTCTAAGAATGACAGGCCAGCACGGTAAGTCGGTGCCTGCAGCGGAGAGTGAGGAACTTGGTTTGGGGTGAGTGAAGAGAAGCCGTAGCCCGAAGAGAGTGTTTGTTCTTTTCAGAGGACATCCAGACACCTACACTCATGAGGTGGTGTCAGGTCTTGCTGGGTATTCTTCAGCTTGTGTTTCCAGTCTTAGATTGGGCTGGAGAGGTCAAATCAGAAAGATGGGGTGTTTCACAGGAGCCGGGGCGCAGAGAGGAAGGCTGTGCCTTTTCTTAGGACCAGTTCTTGTCTCTGCATTCCCTGAACTGACACCCTCAGCCAAGGAGGGGTGAGCTTAAACGTGTTCTTATGTGAAGTCAGGTTTTAATTTTGTACTGAGGTTCGTGATCTGTGTCTGACATTTACACATGCTCAAGTTCATTTCTGTGTGAGTCTCAGCATCCTAGGCAAACACTCATTGAGTCATTACAGTGTGTTTTAAACCCCACCAGATAAATCGCTGTGGCTGTGCTGTAGGTGCGTTCCCACTTCCCTCAGGCAGGCTTGGCTCGCAGTAACAGGGCAGCTGCTCCCTTTTTACCTCAAGGTGTCAACTTTTAAGTTTCTGGGAAAGCAACCTTTTTATTTTCCCTTCATTGCTCCTGTTGCTTTTCAAAAGAATGTATGATTGGAATAGGAGGAAAGGATATTAAATAGAAAAAGACAAAATACTAAATCTGACATTTGGAAAATTCTAAATTACTGGAATGTTGAATTTTGATCCTGATTTCTAATAATATATTTATTAATTCTTAAAACTTAAGTTTCATTACACTGAAGACAGACAGTGTTGCTACCCCTTATTTGCCACACTTAAGCTTTGCTGCTTGTTTCTTTAAAGTGAATATATTTAGTGCCCTTTAAAAAGCCGTACTCTATTTTTAAGCCCTTGGGTTTTCAGAAGATAAAGACCCTTTAGAAAATTACATCAGATTTGTGAAGCTTAGTGCAACAGTAGTAGAGTTTGTCTTATTGTGTAAAATTGGTTCTCGTAGCTTTTAGTTAAGCACATGCCAAACCGTTTTTAAAGCAGATTTTAGTGCTACATGGTTTAGTTTTATTTACATCCCTGCAATGTCTGTGTACATTAACAACTGACTAATCTGTTCAAAGTGAATCGCTGTGCAGTGCATTGAATTCTTTAGAGTTATTTTGCCATCTTTAAAGTCCAAGGGCTCCTTAGAACACTAATAACTTTATAGCAGATAAGGCAGAAAATGTGGGATAGCTATTTTAAAAGGTTTGTTAAAGTTGAAAACAAGTTCTGGGAATGTAATAGGCACTCTTAAGACTATTTGGCATATTGCAAGAAGAAATAATCAAATGATCCTGTATGAAAAATGGCTATAAGTGAAAAGTGACCTATGAGTAGTGGAACTGAAGTCTTTTTTGACCTGAGAGGATCATCTGTCTTCACATATCATTTACAGAAAGTTTATATATATGCAATACAAAAATGAAGAATGTTGTGTACCCTGTATGTTCATTGTTTAAAATTAAAACCTATTATCTTATTGTCACTGTCTGCACAACTAATGTCCGAATGTATGCTTTCTGGTTAGGATCTGTGTGTTCCTCTTTCGGAATTAATCATGGTAAAAAAGTGTAGCCACTTATACAGAAAAAGATGGTTTCAAGGATGGAAAAACTTGAATCTGCCTAGGTCAGGATGTTTGTTTACTTCAGTGTAGTTATAATAGTAGAAGAGGGGATGCAAATTTTCAGAGCTTGTAGCATTCATGGTCAAAAATCAATTTCTGTGTCTTTTAAAAATTTTTCAACTCTTCCTAAGGAAACAGAGAACCATCTGGCAATCTGAATTAATTATACCTCTTTGTATTTGGAAAAAGTCTCCACCCAAGTTCCAAATTATTTTAACCATAGGATCTTATACTGGTAATACTACTTTGTATTGTATTTTTTTCCATACATGTAGTTTTGAATAAAGACGCTGCTGCTGATAAAAAATACATACCTCTGTAGCTGAGCCTATATAGTATAGTAGTTAAGAACACTGGTTTTGAAATCCATTTGAGTTTGAGCCCTGTCTCTGCCACTTAACAACTGTGTGAAATTGGACGGATCACTACCTCATCTTTAACTCTAAAATATGTGTATGACATGGAGGCTTAGCTTAAAATTTAAGTGATATATATTTATGTACAACTCATAGTGTAGTCCTTATTGTATGTACAAGTTTACATCCTGTGCTGACCTCTTCCAGATACTGAATACCCAGCAGAGGCCTATTGCTTGGGGAGAGGGTGAGAAATTTGAAGACATTTGCCTTTATTTTTATATGGCAGAGCCCGTTGTATTTACTAGCATAACTTTCCAAACTGCAGAATACGTATGCCTTCTAGATTGTGTATATAATTACACAAAATGTCTTAGGACGTGGTTATATGCAGACAAATACTAACCTCATGTGGTTCCATGATTTGATGCAACAACAAAACAAAAAAGGAGAGATTTTATTTTTCATCTTCATTAAAGCCAAATGTTTGCAAAAATCTTTATTACGTGATTAAAATAAGTTTAGAGTAGTAAAAATTTCCCAATGTTTTTTACATTTTTTTTTTTTTTTTGGACAAGAGAAGTTGCAAGTACAAGACTGCCTTTTGCTTCTCTAAGCTCTACTGTGCCACCTAGTGGACTAAGGGATTTTGCAGTAGATTTTGTTGACCAGTGTCCCTTCTGTCCCTCTCTTCCCCTCTTGTCCTCCCTCCCATTTTACCTGCTGCCCTCCCTCTCTTGCCTCTTCTCCCTTTCTTCCTTAACTTTATCACTTTCTTTGTTTCTGTTCTTTGCTTTCTTCCTGCCTTTCTTCTTAAAACCTACCAAAACCAAGTAAATTTCTCATTAGTGTCAGCGCTCACATCTCATTTGTCTTTGCCTCTCTAGTCCTTAGCACAATGCCTCACACATATTGGGTGTCCGAAAATGTGTTTTTATTGAATTATATGCAGCAAAATAAAAGAACAGTAAAATAAAATAATTTATCCAGGTTCATGCAACTGGCCAGGAGCTAAAATGAGAATTCTAAAACATCCTGACTTTCCATTCATACCAAAAACATTTTTACCATGTGACCCAGTGAGCAGTAGAGTTGTCACCACCACTGCTTCTAAATTCAGACTTCCCTTCAGGCCCCCGCCGCCTGCCGTGACAGATGCTGAGGATTTGGAGTACACTTATTTTACGAACCAGCATAATTCCACACGCCATTTCTCAAGACCAGAGTCCACTCATAAAGGTAAGGATATAATATATAGTCAAATTTAGGATCTTTCTAAGTAATCCTTGTAGTATGGGGGGAAAATCAAATGCTGTCTTACAGATCAATGGAATGGAAAAATATTCCTCTCAGCAGAACATTATAATATTTTTCATTTTTTAAGAAATAAAAAATGCAGCCCTGGCTGGTGTAGCTCAGTGGATTGAGCACCGGCCTCTGAACCAAAGGGTCGCTGGTTTGATTCTCAGTCAGGGCACATGCCTAGGTTACAGGTCTGGTCCCCAGTTGAGGGCACGTGAGAGTAACCACACATTGATGTTTCTCTCCCTCTCTATCTCCTTCCCTTCCCCTCTCTCTAAAAATAAATAAATAAAATCTTTAAACAAACAAACAAAGAAATCAAAAATGCAGAAATAAAACACCTTAAATTGAATGCAAAATTTTCTGTGTATTTTCATTTTTTCTGCAGAGAGATTTCATTGCTTCATCAGACTTCAGATTCAGATAGTTGTTTCTACTATTTAGATCATTGGGATTTTTCTATTTTAGCTCTTATTTCCCACCTGCTTGAGACTGTATGTATTGGACTTAAAATACACAAATACATACACACAAACACAAAAACACTTACACAAAAGAAAAATGGGGCAAGGAAAATGAGGAAAGAATATGAGATTTAAGTTGGACCAGATCTTTAAAGTGAAAGAAATGGTTGTGTGTAGTTACTCTTCAAAACATATGCATTCACTAACGTGTTTTTTAAAGATAGCCATAAAATAAGATAACAAAAAAGTAGTTTCTTGTATTAATTTCCTCATCTAAAAATGGAAGTGATTTTTTTTTAAATCTTCACCCAGGTACATGCTTAAGGAGAGGACAGGAGGGGGGGAGAGAGGGAAAGAAAATCCGTGGGAGAGCGTCACACCCATCGGTCAGTCAGTTGCCTCTGGTTAGTGCCCCAACTGGGGACCAAACCTGCAACCTAGGCCTGTTCCCTGACCGGAAATCGAAACCATGACGCTTTGGCTTTCGGGACCTTGCTCCAGTCACCTGAGCCACACCAGCCAGGGCTAAAAATGGAGGTGATTTTAATAGTGTCTGTGTTGTCAGGGTCATATAAGTAAAATATCTGAAAGCAAATATTAGGTCTTATTGATGGTTTCTTCAAAGATTTCTTAGGTGATGTTTTCATTTCGCTTTTCCGAATCTAATGACAACCTTCTCAAACTTCTTTTTTTCTTGTAGTCATTACAAAATACCAATATACAATGCCATTCCTGACTAATTAACTCAGAATTTCTAGGGGATGAGAATTGCTGCTAGTCATTGGTATTGTTTCAAAGCTTTTCTTCCCACCACCCCACCCCCTTCACTCTGAGAGCAACCCAGTCTTGAGAATAAGACACAAGACATAATTTAAAAGATGGGACTCATTGGACTCCTTCAAAACAACCCCTACACTACAATTTCCGTTCTTTGGTGCCTTTTCACCATCCTTGATTTAACTAGAAGTAACTCATGATATTTTTTTTCTTATGCTGTATACTTGGATCATTTTTTAAGAGCTGCCTTCCTTTTCTTGACATATATTTGGTACGTAGTATTAAAATAACACATTGATTCTATATGTAAATATTTTACAATCAAGAGCAAAGAAAACATGAAACGCATAAAGATAAATAATTTTGCCCAAGCAATCTAAGAGAGTTTCAAGGTTTAAATTTTTTTAATTTTAATTTTTTAATTTTATTTTTAAAAGTACTTTTAAACTTTTAAAATTATTGTTCACATTCAATGTTATATCAGTTTCACACATACAACATAGTGATTAGACCTTTATATAACTGATGATGTGATCACCTTGATTAGTCTAGTACCCATCTGACACTATAGTTATTACAATACTATTAACTGTATTTTCTGTGCTGTACTTTAGTCCTTACGACTATTTTTATAACTACCAATTTGTACATCTTGATCCCTTTACCTTTTTTCCCATCCTCCCAACTCTCCTCCCATTTTCCAGTCATCAGTTTGTTCTCTGGATGTTAGTTTGTTTCTGTTTTGTTTTGTTTTCTAGATTCCGCATATAAGTGAAATCATGTGGTATTTGTCTATCTCTGTCTGGATTATTTCACTTACACTAATATCCTTTAGGTCTACCCACGTTGTTGCAAATGGCAAGATTTTCTATTGCGTTGTATATGTGTACCACACTTTTTAATATACTTGTTTATAGATCGACACTTCGGTTGCTTTTGTACCTTAGCTATTGTAAATAATGCTGCAGTAAACATAGGTTTATGTATGTCTTTTCGAATTAGTGTTTTTAGTTTAGTTGGATAAGTACCCAAAAGTGGAATTGCTGGATCTCTGGTAGTTTATTTTTAATTTTTTGCGGAAACTCCATACTGGTTTCCCCAGTGGCTGCACCAGTCTGTGTTCCCACCAGCAGTGCATGCAGGCTTCTTTGCCAGCACTTGTTTGTTGATTGTTTGATGATAGCCATTCTGAAAAGGATGAGGTGATCTCTAATTGTTTTAATTTGGGTTTCCCTGATGATAAGCGATGTTGAGCATCTTTTTACATGTCCATGGGCCATCTGTATGTCTTCTTTGGACAATTATCTATTCAGGTTCTCTGCCCATTTTTTAATTGGATTGTTTTCTTGGTGTTAAGTTGTTTGACTTTCTTATATATTTTGAATATTAATCCCTTATTAAATGTTTAACTGGTGAATATCTTCTCTTCATTTGGTAGGTCGTCTTTTCCTTTGGTTCATGGTTTCCTTCAGTGTGTAAAAGCTTTTTTACTTTGATGTAGTTCTGTGTGTTTATTTTTGTTTTCTTTGCTCAAGGGTACATATCCATACATATATACACCTAAGAATGATGTCAAAGAGTTCGCTGCCTGTGTTTTCTTCTAGGAGTTTTGTGGTTTGAGTCTTACATCTAAGTCTTTAATCCATTTTGAATTTATTCTTGTATTGATATATGGTATAAAAAAGTGATCTAGTTTCATTCTTTTGCATGTATCTGTCTAGTTTCCCCAGCAGCATTTATTAAAGTGACTGTCTTTTCCCCATTGTATTGCCCCAATCTTGCCTCTATTGTCTTAGGTTAATTGATTATATAGGCATGGGTTTCTTTCTGGGATCTCTTATTCTGTTGTATTGATCCATGTGTCTGTTTTTATGGCAGTACTATGATGTTTGATTATTATAACCCTGTAGTATATTTTGATATTAGGTCATATGATACTTTCTACTTTGTTCTTCTTTCTCACGATCTCTGTGGCTATTTGGGATCTTTTGTAGTTCCATGTAAATCTTAGGATTATTTATTCTAGTTCAGTGAAAAATGCCATTGATATTTTGATAGGGATTGCATTGAATCTGTAAATTGCTCAGTTTCAAATATTTTTTTCCTTAATGGCGTTTCTTCTTTTTCCCTCCCTTCCCAGGTTTCCATTACAAGCAGTAAAAACCTAGGAATCTACCTTGAAAACGGACTCACTGTAGCAAATATTTCTGGATGATGCAGAATGCATTCCACGCTTATTTTTTCCTCCTATGTTTGTATTCCTGGGATTTACCCTCAAGTGTTTTTCTGACCATAAATAATTTTTAATGCATTTAAAATGTTTTGGTTATTTCTGATCATTTGGGCAGCACAAGAAAATCTGGCTTCTGAATATTCACCACCTCTGCACTGCATATGCTTCCTGGGATATGATATCTGAGAGATCTATAAAATGCCGTTTTTCTTACGTGTGGGGTATTGGCATCTAGGAACTAAGCTTTATTTAGGAATTAGAATTTAGTGAAGATAATGATCAAGGTAAAGCATACTGTTTGGATGAAATGCAGGATAAAAGAATGTAAGAAATAGTTTGGGGAGGTGTGTTAGTGTATGATATATCGAAAGACAGAGCCTTTTGTTTTTTGTACTCTTCAGGAAAAGAAAAATATCACAACTATAAAGTACTAAAAAAAACATCTGAAACAGTTGAAACACGCTACTCTGACTACCAGGACTGGATGAGTTTTGTGTGTCCTTACACATCCTCCAGGGAAAATTGGCCTGGATGTCCTTCTCTCACACTTTCTTGCTATTGCTTCCTCAATAGCAAGGCTTCTGAAGCCTCTGGGCATTGCCCAGTTATTAGTATTTATTGGAAAAAATTTAATTCTATTATATCTTAACTCAGGTCTGTGTGAAGTCAACTAAAAATGAAAACTATCTCTTCCTTCTCTTATTTTACACTTACTTATGTAGCCAAGGCAAATGGAATTGGGAAGGTGTGTTCATGAGTAATGATCTCATCATTGTCTCTGGCCATAGATTGAAGTTTTCCTCTTGCTTAAAAAATATAAGAGTATTTGTTGGCAACCTCTCACAAATCTTTTACGTATGTCCCAATAATTAGATTAATTCAACTTGAAGTTGATAAAGTACTTTTTTTTTTTAAAGATTTTATGTATTCATTTTTTTTTAAAAGATTTTATCCATTTATTTTTAGACAGAAGGAGGTAGAAAGAGATGGGGAGAAACATCAATGCATGGCCGCATCTCATGCGGCCCCCACTGGGGACCTGGCCCGCAACCCAGGCATGTGCCCTGACTGGGAATCGAACCGGCGACCGTCTGGCCCGCACCCTGCGCTCAACCCGCTGAGCTACACCAGCCAGGGCAGATAAAGTACTTCTTTATGCATATATTTGATTCTACACATTCATTAATGATACATGATCATTAGATCCTTTATATAAGACCTTTAAACTCTTCAAGAAATCTAGTCTTTGTCTAGCTCCTAACCTCATGGAAATACTTCTTTTCCCATACTAGTTAGTAAACCCAAATGTCAGTCATGCTGTATTTATAGATACACACACACAAACACACACATATGCATATGTATGTATGAGTATATATGTATATATGTATGTGTTTTATATATATATGTGTGTGTCCCTTTACAGCTTGTAAAGTCCCTTTACAGCTTGACTACCTATTGTTTTTCACTATATGGTGTTCGTTTAGGAATGAAATGTATAGGCAACTAGAGAAAAAAGCTCTTAATCCATTCTTTTCCCATTCAGAAATGCCTTCAATTTGCCTTATCTTTCCAGATATTTAGAGGCAGGCAATATTCAGGAAGCTATTTAGAGTAGTTTTGAGAGTGGATTTGGATCTTTCATTCTCAGAAGGGTCTTTGGTTCCATAAAGTTTTTGGATTATATGAATTAGGGTAAAAGATATCTAAGAGTTAAGTTTTGGGGGAATGATAAAGAAAGAAACAAAACCCTAAGGAAGGTAGTCATTTCAGAGAAATGGGGAAGGGAAAATAACAGGACTTTGAATGGCCACATGAAACGAATGAAGAAAAGCCTTCGTTTCATCGAGGGCAAACCAACTTGACCCTAGCCTTACGTCACAGTGCAGAGGTGGTGCTTTCAATATCCCGAGCTGAGGCCTGTTGACTTACAGGAACGCTCTAAGTTTCTCTGTCTGCCCTGTGGTTTTGCTTCTTGTTTTTTAAAAGTTTTTATGGTAGATTTAAAGAAAAAAAATATTTTTATTTGATAGTTAGGCAAATGGGCAGTATCATTTGCCATATTTTTATTTTATAAATGTTTATTTTTATATCTCATGCATTGATCAGTTATACTTTTAAAATTCTGCATTTCTCTTGCCTCTCATGTACTTTATCCAATTGTATTTATTATTGTGAAATGCCAACTGAATATGTTTCATTCCAAAATGTCAGGCCACTTAACACTTAACCAGGATGTTAGTGTTTTAACTGTCTTAGTGAGTGACCAAAGGCGACATTTCCCTTGTGACATTCAGTTCAACATCTGTACTGAAAATTTGATTTTTTTTAGGTTTTTAAAAGATTAGTATTCTAAGATATTTTAATTTAACTTAATTTTTGTAAAGCAGACACTCTTTAAAACAGTAAGTATCAGAGTAATTCTTTCCCTGTGGATAAGGAGACAGAAATCAAAGTCAACCGGTTAAATCCTTTTATTCTCGTTCAAATAATGTAATTATCTTTGAGATCATAGAAGCAACTAACAAGAGTATTTTAAGAAACTGCCAAATTTCACTGTGTTCTCTGCTTTTCACTGTCATTTTTATATAAGTGTGGAAGCATTTATTTTGTTCCCGTCCCCAGTGCTGGAGCACACACAATTTAACTTTTAGGCCCACAATGCATTATGCTTTAATGTTGTGATGTAAACTAACACTTCTGGCCTTGGAAAATCTTTCTGTTTCTGTACCTCTGTTCCCTGGAGGCCAGGCTCTGTTAACCAGTACTGCTGAATGAGCAAGCACAACATGTTAAGGAGCCTTACACTGGACACATACAGCCCCTCCCCCAACCTCGCTTTTTGTAAGTCAGTGCCGAAGCTGGGTGAGATAGGGTCAGCTTAAATGTTCTGAGTTAAAAAAAAAAAATTGGCTCTGTGTCATACCATTATCAACCGTATTATTTTATTGAGAGCCTAAACAGTTACTGCACCCACTTTAAAAGAACATTGAGGTTTTTAGAAAGTGACTTTGAATACCATTGAAATACTATTTCTCAAATGTCTTTACAATAACTAGCAACAGTCTAAGGAACTGCAAGAAAAAATATATGGCTTTTCATTATAGAGGAACGCCTAACGTAGAGAAGAGAGATACAGAGAGATGCTCCCAGGAGGAACACCTTGTCAGAATGGCAGTGGCCACTTGGACCTGCATCATCACATTCCAAAATGGGTGGCCTTTGGCCTGGTGTTCCCCTGAACTCACAAAACTGTGAACCGGATCCAGTTCCTTTCCTTTTCCACTGTGGCCTGCAGCCAGACTTCGGCGATGAATAAATTCATTGCTGACTTTGACCATACCTTTCTATCAATGTCAGGACTTTTTTGGTGTGAAAATAATTAACTTCTAACTGATAATTATTTTTCTTTAATACTGTCAAATATTCTCTAAATTCATCTTGTGCCAAATTGTTCTTTGAAACACCTATTATAATATGGTGCATTCAGTTTACCACAAAAGTGCTTAACATTTTAGAGCCTTGATTTTTAATGAGTGTTACCTTTGTATAAAAATCACTTTGGGGAATACCAAGGTTATTCATTTATTCGGTGATGATTTTCTTAAAAGGTAACTGTGGTGATTGGATGTAAAATCTTCAGCCAAATATAGGAACAAATCACCTGAGTAATCAGCTTTCTGAAGGACTGAGCAGAATAGAACTTGCACTCAAAGGCTTTTTTTTTTCCCCTTTTGGGAAAACAGTATTTGTGTAGGGGATGTGAGTGTGGGAAGGGAACACTGATTGGGTAGATTTCACTGTACATAGTGTGCCATATTCTGATAACATTGGCTTTTTAGAGAGAATCATAAAAAGTAAAAATGTGTTTATTCAACAAAAAGGAAAAAAAAGATTTTTAAAATACTTTGTTCATTACTTACTGCTCATTGTCAGAGAAGTGACTAGATAAAAAGGTCCCGTTTTTCCTCACATCTGGTGGTGCCTGTGAGTTTTAAAGCCATACTGCTTATCTTCCTATTGCCAGAATCCGTTTTTCCCCTCTGCCCATGAGAGGTAACATGGTCAGGGGGGAGCGAACTGAAGATTTTCCTAATAGTGCTACACGGGGCACGGAGTCATCCAAATTCCCGGGGGAAGAATCTGTTGTCCTGGTGATATATAAGGTCATTAAAGGGAAGAGTCCAAGCTGTTGTTGCTCTTGCCCCTTAACTGTTGTTGGAAAAGCTGAAATTTCATTCTGGAGAAGCCAAGAAGGAAGAGGTAAACTGGGAAAATCTCACTCCTACAAAGTCACTTTTCTGATGAGACCTGCACTTTCTGTCAGCAGTGCCTCAGGAGCAGTATTGCCTTAATTAGTGTGATTCCAACCGAGGTCAGTGTATTGTACTTCTTATATGTAAATGACTGTCAACTCTCCATTATCGCCAAACGTCCTTGCCATCAGGAAGTTTGGACCTCCTTCCGCGGAGCTATGGGTAACCGATACACCAATAGATAGATCATTTCATGTCAGGTTTGCCTCTCTGTCTGCGGACGAGTGATGGGGTGACCAAAAGTGCTGGTGGGGCGGGGGGGACAGGATTTCCTGGCCACATTCTTCAGGTGCTCACTCTGTGAATGACTGAGAGTTGACTGTCTTTTTCCATTATGACTGTGTAGATGATGTTTCCAAAGGTCCTGTTATGCATTGAAGTCAACTCGGTATGGTTTTGTAAGAATTTTATCAGTACTCTTAGTACAGAAGTGCACAACATTAGCAACAAAAAGACAACCAGACAAAATAGAGACATTTACTTGAAATTAGAGATCCGTTGGCATGGAGAGTCTTTCTGGTTTATTACTTTTCATAGAAAATTAACTGGGAAAATTTGCTGTGAGAGGGAAGACACCAAGCTGTTCGTTAAAGGTTGCAGTTGGTGCCACAAACTAACATAACCGTCCAAGTAATCATGTTGGTTTGTGGAAATATCCGGTCCTAAAAACCACTCTTTCCCTTCTATATTTGTGTGAATTGCCTAGAAACATGTTTCGAATAGACTTAATATGCACTTGTGTATTCTCAGCAAACTAGAAAATGTGTTTTCTCCTTTTGAGCAACTCCTCACAGCATAGGGAGCCAGCACTATGCTGGTTTCAGCATTTCAGACAAGGATGGAATTAATTGTATAACTCAGCTCCCCATTATGTATTGCTGAGGTTCATGTATAAAGAATAGGAGAATTAAAAGACAGGGTCTGAGGCCATTTCCTTCACAAAGAGCAAGGATGAAGAACAGGGAAGACAGTTGGGAGAATTCCCTGTCACACAGCATGTGCTTAGGATATGTTTTTATTGCATTGAATTTCAGACGGTCACTGCTAAAATAGCTTCTACCTGTTAAATTTTGTGGGAGTGGTTTTGATGTTAGAATGTTTAAAAAGTTTCTGGTTGAATTTGTCTTTGAAATCCCTGCAGGTTATAACTTCAACTCTTGCTATACACTGAAAGCCCAATGCCCTTTCTCAGAAATAGCTATATTTTTTACCTGCCTCTTAAAGGCAACCCAGCATTTATTCCATGAGGTGTTGTACATAATGAGGAGGTATAGTGGGAAGATAGCATATAAAATGATGATCCAAAATGAAAATTCTCTGAAATGGTGTTTTCCTTAAGAGGACTCTGTCCCAGCACAATATTATATTTTAAAAGGTGCTGAATTAACCAAGTACAAGAGTTTGCTTGTATAAATCCAGTTGCTCAGGAAATTTGAGGTGGTGCTGTCCTTTGTCTTACGATTCGGAAAAGTACTCTTTTGAGACAGATATTACACGGTACCCAGACAGTTTCGAATTCTTTTAGTAAGAAACCTTTTGACATTTGCAATGTGAATATGTTCTAAAAACATGTGAGGCATTGTCCCAAGTGCTCATCAGTTTGTAGCTAAGCCCCAGAGGGAAAGGCAGCTTTGAAACAGTTGCTTCATGAAACTGAACAGGACCTTAATGGAAGACAGTTGCCTGTCTGAGGACAGAAAACAGAGGCCACCTCAAACCACATGCCTATCTAGAGATTAAGTGAAACTGTGAGGGACACTTTGTGGATGCCTTAAAGGTGACCGATGTTGGGGACTGGTGGGTGTGTGTGCACCCACCTGGATAAGCTGATGGAGACAGTCTGTTTTAATTCGCCTTCATACAGCACAAGCCGTTCCTGCTCATGGCCTCCCTGAGGAAAACAAGAAACATGGTGCTGGTGACTTTCCTGTGTCTTGGGAGGTGGAGGTGGCAGTGTCATTTGGACTCTCCAGTGCTCAAGCCTCCCTTAAATGCCACTTACACATCTACATTAATTCATCTATGCAAGCTTGTGTTTTTGTGGTTTGTTTTTTATACCTGTGTTCCATTTGATTCTATAAGCATCGGGATTAACATTGATATTATGAATCATTTTTAAACCAAAGTATTGTATAAGTTTGTGTGCTGTTTTCCTGGCTGGTCTGAGGCAAACACCAATATTGTCCTTTTCTCTTAATAAAGTCATACATTTGTTAAGTCAACACTCTCTGACTCATGTTCTCTTTACCGCCTTCAAAGACTTGGGAAGTTCTGGGAGGATTACCTGTTTTCTCTTCCTTACAAAGTAGCCCTAATAGGTCTGTCTTTAATTATGGCAGAATCGTCTCTTATCCAAGTTCTATCCACTTTCTGTAACCACCCAGAACATGATACTGATATGCTCATTGTTCATTGCAATTCTCGACAAATACTTCCGACAATAAAATTGGTTAGAAAAGTGGCTTTGTTCTGTGTGTGGTGGTGGCTTGGTTGGTGTATTTGGGGGAAAGGAAGCAAATATGTGGACATTCATACAATAATCCAGACTGAGGGTCCCATGAGTGCAACACCTTCGTCTGCGCTGCACACGAGACTTTGCAGACTTTGAAAATGCACATTAATAGTAACTACTGTTTCCTTTTACCTTTCTGGGGCAGAGGTCTTTACTGTATTTGGCTTGATAGGATAACCATGATGTGGAAACCGATTCTGTAGAAATTTAGCAGGTTATTTAAAAGTGAGATACTATTTCAGTGACGATTAAACTGATTTTTAAAGAGATCACTAGTTTCCCTGGACCAGACTCTCTAGGCCTCTCCTCTGGCCAATATTATAGGGAATCTAAAAGATCTTACTTGTCTGTACTACATGTCATGACCAGATGCCTGAGGAACACCAGCGATGTGCAGGTGTTATTTAGATAAAGTTTGTATATTTATTTTAGCCTTTCATTTCTAAAGAATCACTGGATAAAATCGCCAGCGCAAAATTTTTACACATCTAGAAGTTGATTTAAAAAAAATGTAATTCTGATAACGGATGTGGACAACAGTGTGGTGATTATGGGAGTATAGGAGGTATAAAAGAACTAGTAATGGAAAAAATACAATGGAAAATAAAGCTACAATAATAGAAAACGTGTAATTCACATAAGCTCCCTTGAATCTGTAGCGGAAGGCGCCTAATATGAATTGGTGGGCATTTGTGGATGTGACTGAGTCCTAGTGTGGAAATGTAGCACCCTAGAAAGCTCCTTAAAGGCAGGCAGGAGAATATTAGCCAACTCCCCATAAACTTTGGGGATTTAGAGAAATCTTTAAGAGTACTTTGGATTACTCTAAGTCATAGGGTAGGGGTTTGAAGACAATTTCACCTCCATTTCAAGGGGCGGAAGACCACTTGGCTCCTCCCCATTACATCTAGGTTGCATGCTTGCTAAAGACGGCGTCAGTCATCGTACTAAAGACTGACGGGAATAAGGAGATACGGGTCCTCATCCTGGCTTTGCTATGTATAAACTTCCTTCCGAACCTGGGGACAGACACCACCACTTGCTCTCGGTACCTCAGTTCTTTTACCGAAAAGGCATGTTGCAGTGAGCATTGGTTCTCTCCAAGCACTCCCTCAGCTCTAACGTTCTAGGATCCCTGCTGTCAAGGCCTGCTAGGTGTTTAAGATGCTCTGGAAAGAGAAGAGCCTCATGCAGTACTGGGAGCCTGGCAAGTCCCCAAAACTTTAGCCCAGACATTTATTTGTAAGGTCTTATTTCTGATCTTGTGTTCCTTAAAAACACAAGACTTTTAATTTCTCTTTATTTTTTGCCTCTCGACAAAAATTGTACGTGTACAACGTGATGTTTTGATTTATATATTCACAAACTAGTTAACACCCACCCACCTTTCATTGTTAACTGTGTGTGTGTGTGAGTGTGTGATGAGAACAGGAGATCTATTCTCAGCAAATTTCAAGTTTATAACATACTATTATAACTATGGTCTCCATGCTGTATATTAGTGTCCAAAACCTATTCACCTTACAGCTGGAAGTTGTGCCTTTTGCTGCCCTTAGGTTCCTGACTATATTATTCTGCTGCTCCCAACTCCACGCCCAGTACATTGCCCTTCACTTACATGTGTCCCATTAACCGAAATCTGTCTTTATTCCCAAGTTTCAAATGGGAGCTCCTTTATCAAAAGGTCTGTGGGTGGTCTTGTGAACCCTTGTATCTCCCACTGGTGTGCCTTGCTTTCCTGCTGCCCAAACACAGGTTTCTCACCAATTCCTGTGCCTAATTATACCAACCTGGTTTGGGTCATGGTAATCAGGACAGGTGTTAATTAAACCTGCCATGCTAGATGATTTGGCGTCATTACTTACCTTACGAAGCACTGTCGGCGCCGGCCTGAGGGAGGAAGACTTCCCTGCTGACCTGCCACGCTGCTGCACTCAAACCTCACACCGGACCTTGGGAGTTCTCCCAACACCACTGGGGACGTGAGTGTGAGTGTATGTGAGTGTGCAAGGATGTATGTCTGCGGTATGTCTACCTTTGGCTTTAAAGGTGTATGTATAAATGACAATGGACTCTTCTGGCCTGGAGTGGTGAGGACCAAAGGGTGTACATCAGTTTTCCCTTTTATGGATCATGTAAAATGGCTCAAGTCTTAAAACATCTTTGTCTAGCCTCATCATGAATATTTTCTTCTGTATATTTTTTCCTAAAAGTGTTGTCGTTTTAAGGTTTTCATTTAAGTCCTTCATCCACTTTGAGTTAATTTTTGTATAAAGGGTGGGCATTAGGTCCAGTTTTTTGGGTTTTGGTTTTGGTTTTGTTGCTGCTGTTGCCGATACGTCCAATTGCCCCAGCACCGTTTTTTGAAAAGGCCACGTGTGCTCCATGGAACTGGCCTTGAACCTTCGTCAGAGTCAGCTGAGCAAACACCGTGTGGGTCTGTGTCCACGTTCTCTCTCGCTTCCCGTTGATCTGTTCCTCCCTCTGCCAGGACCACGGTCTTGATTGCTGCAGACAGACAGTAAGCCTCAAAATTGGGTAGACTGATTTCTTAACTGTAGTTTTCAAAATTGTTTTAGCTATTCTAGTTCTTTTAGAATATAAATTTTAGACTAATTTTATACACATCTGCAAGAAATATTGCTGGGATTTTTAAAGGAATTCTATGAAGCCTCTGTATCAATTTGAGAAAATTGACGTTTTTATTGTGTTGAGTGTTCCCCCCCAAAAAAAAGAAGAAAAGAAAACTGATGCTATGTCTCCATTTATTTAAATCTTTCACAATGTTTTGTAGTTTTTAGCATTTGCACTCAGTACATGTTTTGTTAGGTGCACTTCTAAGTATTTAATTTTTGTGTGACCATGAATGGTATTTTGTGTTCTCATGTCTTGCTAACATACAAAAATAAATTGATGTGGGTATGTTTATCTTGTATCCTGTGGCCTTTCTGAACGCAGTCATTCTAGTCTTGTGTAGGTTGCTTGGTTTTCTACATAGACAATCATGTCATCTTTAAAACGGACAGTTTTACTGCTTCCTTTCTTATTTGTATGCCTTTCATTTCCTTTCCTTACTGTGCTGGCTAGAATTTCTAGCGCTGTGATCAATGAAAGAAGTGAGAGCGGATATCCTCGCCTTGATTCCAATCTTAGGGACAAGCATTTGCTTTTGACATTTTAGAATACCGTTAGCTATTTGTCTTTTTATGATGCTCTCTATCAAGTTGAGGGATTTCTTTCACCGCTTGTTTTCTGAGAGTTTTTATCACAAATTTGTGTTGAATTTTGTCAAATGTGTGTGTATGTGTGTGTGTTTAGCCTCTTCATAGTGTAGATTACATTGACTTTTGAATTCAGAGCCAGGCTTGCTTCCCTGGTATAAAGCTCACTTGGTTGAGATATGTACTTCTTTTTAATATAGTATCGTTGAATTCTATTTTCTAATATTTTGTTAAGGGTTTTGCATTTACATTTGTTAGCAATATTAATCTGTATTTTTTTGTACTGTCTTACATTGAAGTTTGTATTAGGGCAATGCAAAAAATAGAGAAATTTTCCTATTTTGTGAACGAGATTATGTAGAATCAGTGCTCTTTTTTAATAAAGGTTTTTATAAAGAATTTTCCAGTGAAATCATCTGTGCCTGGAGATTTCTTTTTGGCAGTTTTTAAAAATTCAGTTTTTAAAAATAGTTACACAGTTATTGAAATTATGTATTTCCTACTGAGTTTTTTTTTTTTCAAGGAATTGGACTATTTCATTCAAGGTGTCAAATCTATGTGTGTGGAAATGTTCACTGTATGTCCTATCTCTCTGATAAGTGCTGGATCTGTAATGGTAGCTCCTTTTTTATTCCCGATATTGGCCGTTTGTACCTTCTCTATGATTTGTTTGTTTTTTGCGAGCCATGTTAGAGGCCTGTCTACTTTGTTGACCTTTTTAAGGAATCAGCTTTTAGTTTCATTGATGTTTTTCTATTTCTCTGTTTTCACTTTCATTAATTTCTGCTTTTTAGTGTTTCCTTCTGCGTGTTTTGGGTTTGCTTTGGTCTCCTTTCTAGATTCTTGAGGTAAGAGCTTCAGTGATTGATTTTAGACTTTTTCCTCTTCTCCACTGTAAGCATTTAATATAAATTTCTCTGCTTTGTTAAGTTACATTGTCCTGCTTTGACTGGCCCACACATTTTGATATGTGGTATTTTCATTTTTGTTCAGAACGACGTAGTTTTTAAAGGCTCTCTTGAGATTTACTCTTTGATCTGTGGATGATTTAGCAGTGTTCTGTGTAGTTTCTAAATTTTGGGAGGTTTTCCTGATACCTGCTTTTAATTGCTAGTTTGACTCTGTTGTGGTCAGAGAGCGCACTCTGCGGGATTCAGCTGTGTTCAGCGTTTCGGTCTGTCTGATTTCCCTGCACGTGTATCTGGCGTGTGCATTGTTTTGTGGTTGGGTGGCGTGTTCTGGGAATGTTGACCGGATCTTGTTGACCGATGGCATGACGATGTTGTTCTATGTACTGACCTGTCTAGTTCTATCGATTCCCCGAGACAAGTGTTACAGTCTTCAACTGTAGTTGTAAATTTGTCTCTCTTTTTTAGTTCTGTTAATGTTTGTTTTGCATATTTTACAACTCTTTTGTTTGATACATATACACTTAGGATTACTGTGTTGTCTTGCTGGTGTGACCATTTTGTAATTATATTATAATGTACTTCTCTGTCTCTTGTAGTTTTCTTTGCTTTGGATTGTACATTATTTGATGCTGATAAAGCCACTTCTGCCTACTTTTGATTAAAGTTTGTGTGATGTAGCTTTTTCTACCTTCTTAACTTCAACCTGCCTATATTGTTATACTTGAAGTGAATCTTAGTAGAAAGTATGCAGTTATATATTTTAAATATCCATTCTACCATATTTATTTTATAATTGGTATATTTAGAGTGTTTACGGTTAATATAATTCATTCTCTGTAAGAACTTAAGTTGGCCAGTTTATATTTTATTTTCTGCTTTTCACTTCTTAGTTTTCTTGAACAATTTTCCTAATTTCATTTTGATTATTTAGTTAAGATTTTTGAGTGAATTCTGTAGTCCGTTTTCAGTGGTCACGGCAGGTATTGCGTTGTATGTACATAACTTACACAGCCTGCCAGTGTTGTTTTGCTAATTCACGTAGAAGCCTGACCCCCCTGATGTCCCTCTCTCCATTTGTAATCGTCTTAAGTGTTTCCTGAACATGTATTTTGAATCACCTCAACAGCATTATATATTTTTTTGCTTCAGCCATCAACTCTTTTAGGAAACTCAGTAGAAGGGAATCATGCTTATCCATATTTTTACTCTTTCAGTTGTCCTTTCTTCCTTTTTGATATTCCAAGATTTCTTCTTTCATCACATCTTTTCTGTCCAGAAACTTTCTTTAGCTATCCTTTTAGGGTGGATCTTCTGAAGACAAATTGATTTATGTGTGTTGATCTTGTAACCTGCAATTTTGGTGACTTTATTTATTAACTCTAGTAGTTGTCTTGTGGTTTCTTTGGGATTTTCAGTATATATGCTCATATCATAGGAAAACAGAAATAGTTTTACTTCTTTTTTGCAAATTTGGATACCTTTATTTTTTATGTCTAATTTCTCTGGCTAGAATTCCAGTAAAGTGTTGAATAATAGCAATAAAAGTGGGCATCCTTGGCTTGAGTAAAATGTTAGTTGTGGGTTTTTCATAGATGCCTTTTATCTCGTCATGGGAGTTTCCTTGTATTCCTAGATTTCTGAGTGTTTTTTATCATGAAAGGGTGTTAAATTTTGTTCAATGCTGTTTCTGTGTCAATTGAAATGATTCTGTGTGTGTTTGTGTTTCTTTTATTCACTAACGTAGTGTGTACATTGATTTATTTTCTCTGCAAATTATGTTATAAAGCCCTTCTTCACACTTAGCCAGACTTTCACTGAGCCCAGGGTCCACCTGAGGTCAAAGCTTACGTTTTCCTGAGGTCTTTTCTGAGTACGCTTCTTGTCACGGGCATGTGTATGACTTTAAATTTCCCCATAAATATGAGTGCTTTGGATTGCTCCAATTTCACAAAGAAACTCCACAGATTTTTCATGTAAGACTTGGGCTGTCTGTTGTGTATTTCCACTGTAATCTCTTACCTCATGTGTCTTGCAATAATTCACCTACTTTGCAGTGTTTTGAAGTAGTGCCCTCTGGTTTTTGCCCTCAAGAGTTTTCAGGTAGGCATAACAGAGATGAGCACTTCTTCAGGTAGCTCCCCAGTCTGGTTAGAACAGACTTACTCAGTTATATGCAAATAAGTTCTGCTCTCTTTCTTCTGGAACCAAGAACAAGGCACCACACTGGGAACACACTCAGAGCCAGCGAGGGGGTGGGGTAAGGGCGAGTGAAATTTCTGAGCACTTTCCTGCTGTGTTTAATTTGAAGTGAACATTGAAGGACTTAACTGTTAATTTTTTATTTATTTTTTTAAAGATTTTTATTTTATTATTATTTATTTTAGACAGAGGGGAAGGGAGGGAGAAAGAGAGGGAGAGAAACATCACTGTGTGGTTGCCGACCACGTGCCCTCTACTGGGGACCAGGCCTGCAACCCAGGCAGGTGCCCTGACTGGGAATCAATCTGGCAACCCTTTGGTTTGCAGGCCAGCACTCAACCCACTGAACCACACCAGCCAGGGCAATTTTTTAGATATGACAGTGATATTGGGGTTGAGTTTTAAACAAAAGCTTCCCGTAGTTCAAAGATATACCCTGAAATATTTATAGATGAAATGATACAAACTTCAAACAGTAGGAAATAAATAAGGTATAAAAATAAAAAGATTAGCTACATGTCAATAATTGGGGACAGGTAAATCTTGCTTATTATAATAACTATTCTCAAAAAAGTTTTGACTCATACATGTTTGAAAGTATTCATAGGAAAGTTTTAATATGACAAAAAATGTCAAACAAAAACTATGGAAAACCCACACTGGAGTAAATATATATATTTTATATGTTCTTCAGGCAAAAGGACAATGATCTTGGATGAAAGGTTAGAAATTCAGAAAGGAATATGAATATATATACATATATATGAAAACTATATATTTGTTGGTAAATATAAATAAGTATTGTCTAAAAATGATAAGGTGTCTTGTGTGTTAAATCTAAATGAAAGTAAATGAAATACATAAAATGTATGTATATTATGAAAGAGTAAATAAAGTTCTGTAAAGAAGTATTTCTCAAACTTTTAAAATATGATCATCTGGGAATCTTGTTAAATTGTAGATTTTGATCAAAAGGTCTGGGGTGGGACTGGAAATTTTGCATTTTTAACAAGCTTCCATGAGATTTTTATGGTGCTGGTCTAAGAACCCACTGAATAGCCTGGAGAAGTCCCTGCAATGCCCTGAGAGAGACAAAAACCCTAATTTCCATCTGACTTTGACATGTCAAGCAGGCTTGCTGTAGTCATTGTAACAACAAAAAGAGTAGGAAAATAATGTAAATAAAAAATACCTAGATAATAGTGAGGGAAACGGAAAAGGAAAATATAATCAATCTGAAGGACTATAGATAATGTGGAACAAAGAGAAAGGAGTAGGATGATAAATTCAAACCTAATAATTTCAGTAGTGATATTGCATGTCTGTGGGCTCAGTGCTCCAGCTGGAAGACACAGGGATGTCAGTGTGATAAAACGCAATGAGATGCTGCTTATAAAAGAAATTCTTAAAATATATGATACAGAACTGTTGAAAGTAAAAGAACAAAAAAAGGTGTCCCATGGAAACAAGAAAGCTGTGATAAGTGTCAGGAAAAGGCAAACTTTAATGAAAAATATTACTAGAGCCCTGGTTGGGTAGATCAGTTGATTGGAGCATTATCCCAATACACCAAGGCTGCGGGGTCCACCCCCAGTGAGGGCCCATGCAAGAATTAACCAGTGAATGTATAAAGAAGTAGAACAGCAAATCAGTGTTTCTTTCTGTCTCTCCATTTCTCCCTTCTCAAAAATCAAGCAAAAAATTTTTATAAGTTTAATATTACTAGAGAAAAAAACATTTTGTAAGTGTGAAAACTTCACTGGGATGATTTTGACAAAGCGGCAAATGAACTTTCTAACAGCAAAACTATTTAGGTTGAGCTGCCTCGGGAAGTAGCAAGTTACCCACCACACTGTGCTCCAGACTCCAAACTCTAAACTCACTTTCTTCAAACATGCATGCCCTTTTATAAGGGCATAGATATTCTATGCATAGATATGAACAAAATCAAATAGGATTTTCTCAGTGGTGTGGGCTGCACAGGGAGATGATGGTATTTAACCAAATTCAGCCTTGGCTGGGACTAAATCGTGTTCTCGTTGCCTGGCGTAGTGCCTAACACACTGGAGCTCAGTGTAGAAGTTTCTGTGTTGAGTAAATAGATGGGCGGAAAGAAAAGAGGACTCCTAAAATCCTCTCCAACTCTGACATTCTCGGGACCCCCGGTGACTACTCAGTGTTCAAAAATGGTTGAAAAAGACAATTAGAGGATACGCTTGAATATTTCATGAAATGGATGGTCCATTTTTTGAAGAACTTCAAAATGGGTCAGAAGGTAGGAGGCTTATATAGGATAAAGAATAAAGAGCAAGGAAGAGAAAAATAGAAAATACCTGATTGGCTGGGGCCACTTGGTCAAACTTGTTTGGAATGGGGGGTGTTTGGGGATTGGCTGACTGAATATACTGCGTATCTGGTCAAGGAGAGCATTTGCAGGGATACAAACGTTATCCAAGTTTCTGTTTGCTGATGTTGCACCCTGAGCAGGAGCAGCTCCATCTTGGGCCTGGAATGTTATTTTCAACAAGAGTTTTACTCAAGGTCTGATGAGTGGATTACTGAGTATTAGGGAGGATCTAACATAAGGGGTCAGAGAAAGCCACCTGGAAACAGCAAGTGCACTTTTAACCCACCAGTTGTTTGTAGATTCCGTTTGCAGAAATGAATGCTTCAAATGAGTGCCACACATTTAAGTTCAGAGATTTGTGAAAGCAGTCCCTTTCCTTTGCAGTTTTAGCTAAAGCACGGAGTCGGGGTGAGCTGGCACTGAATGTCACATGATGTGTCTGCTCCCTTGTCCTCTGATGCTCCCCACCCCAAATCACTGTAGGTCACTGGAATTGAATACCTGGAGTCTTTTGTACTTCCTGGCATTCGGTAGTTTACCTCCAATTTCATCTGCTGTCACCCTTTCAACCCCTCTAGGGGCCCCTTAGAGAGCTCATGAACAATGCACTGTGACTTTGACACAGGTAGCCTGCACCTAGCCTGAGGAAAGAGCCATTCTTTACTCTGACAAAGTCCTGAAGTGCAGTGACTTCCTGATCACAGACCTCTCATTCTTTTCCCACAGGCCCTGGGCTGCCTCTCAGCAAGCTCTCTCAGGGCCAGGGCACCAGGATGCCCCTCATAGGCTTGATGTGGGTGTAGACAGCTTCCCCCCGTCTGGGCAGGGGAGCTGGCTGTTCTTGGTACTCAACACATCACCAACTATCTCCAAAACTGATTAAAAATGCAGCCAATCCTCCCATCTTTACTTTCCCAGTCTTCTCATGTCCTAAACATAGGATTTCAGGAGTCATCCAGCCATTTTTAGCCACTACTTTGATATTTATGCATGATACTATAAGTTTAGAATGTAGCATCCAAGGCATGTTGTAAAATGGGAATACAATGGAAGTGAGACGTGTAATCTTAAATATTTTAGTAACCATACAAAAAAAATGATAAAGCCCCTGACTGGTGTGGCTCAATGGATTGAGTGCCAACCTGTGAACCAAAGAGTTGCTGATTGGATTCCCAGTCAGGGCAAATGCCTGGGTTGCGGGCCAGGTCCGCAGTAGGGGATGCATAAGAGGCAACCACACATTGATGTTTCTCTCCCTCTCTTTCTCTCTCCCTTCCTCTCTCTCTAGAAATAAATAAATAAAATATTTTTCTCAGATGCTTTCTATTTTGAAATTAAAATAATTTCAAACTAAAAAAATGATAGTGAGATTAGTTTTCATATTTTATTTAACCTGATACACCAAAAATATTATCACCAAGTAATAAGTGTAATAATTAGTAATTATTATTTTAAACTCCTTTTCCCATAATAACTTTTGAAATACGGTGCATGTTTTATACTTACAGACCTGTCCGTTGAAACTAGGTATATTTCAAGTACTCAGTCACATGTCGCTAGTGACATATCTATTATACATCAGCTCAAATGGAGAAATAGATAGTCCCATTTAAAATTTTTAATTAGCTATTATATAATAATGGAAGTGGAATCTTATAAACTGCAAAGTGATTAATAAATACTGAATGGTGGTGGGGTTTTTTTTTAACCTTCATACTGTATTTTTGACTGTTGTACTGACATTTTGCCAGCAGAGGGAGCCCTAAGATGGCAAGACAGCATAAACGACGTTCTCAGAGACTGGACTTCTTTTCAACTGGATTGGCTGGATGTGTTAGAGAAATACTTTTACAAAAGCAAAACTTGATAAAAATATATGTTAGTTATACAAGTATTTAGAATATTGATAAGTAGAATCTTAATCAATTAATGAATCACCCATACTCTCCCTGAACAAACACGATTTTTTACTACTTTCAGTTCCAGGCTCTTTCTTGTGCATAGGACTTCACTCCCTATAATTATAGTCATGTTAAGAGGAATTAGGGGTCAGGGATATTTGTGCATGCTTAAAAGCTGATGGGAATGATCAATTAGAGTGAAGAGAATTTGAAGAACATTCACGGCTATTAGAGAAATGGAACTGCTGGTGGAATAAAATTCATGATAAAGTAAGGAGCTAGACGCACAGAGCCATACACATTATGTACGTGTAACATAGACCTCTATATGAGGGTTTGACCTTATAAATCACATATAGAACATATCGTACCTAATAGGACGGCAGGAGAAAAGCGTGCACAGGTGATAACAGATTTGGTGGTAGAACCGGATGGAGTTTCTTTTCTCTCTCTCTCCCTTCCCTCCCTCCCTCCCTTCCTTCCTCTTATGTGCGGTAAAACGGGATTTCCTATGCTGACAATGAGAGGGTAAAGTTGGAAGTTTGAGGAGTATGAAATAAGAAGCAAAGTCCTATTCCACAGAAGAGGGAGAGCTAGAAACTTGTGAAGAATGGTGACAGTTTGGAATGATCGCTGGGGGAGATGATGGAGAGACTGAGGAGGAATTGCTGAGCACTGTAGATTGAGAGCAGCTGTGATTGGATTCTACACATACACGGCGGCATCAATCTTCATGGCTGCTTGCCTTTTAGCAGCTGCATCAGCAGCCCCTGTGTGGAAGCGGAAGATATAAATGGTTGTGAGTGACCCATTGTTGAGGTTGAGATGGACATGGGTAGTAGAGCCAAAGGCCAAAAACTAGAGAGAGGTCGAGGGGGCCACCATGAAATCTTGGGATGAGGCCAGTGGGCAGGGAGGTGACGTTCTTGAAGAAGAGGGAATGGTTCTCCAAGGGATCACAGGGATCAGAGTGTGTGGGTAAGGAAATGAGGAAGTGAGTGTAAAGGATGAAACATCTCTATCAGAAAGAGGTTATTTTATATATGGAAAAGGACATGAGCCCAAGGAATAAATTATTGAAGTGCAAGTACAAAGAGAGATGACTGTAGTTTGGGGTCAAGGACATGGAACCCAAGGTATTCTAAATTGTCATTTACATAGGCATTGAAGTCCAAGAACAAAAAAGAAGACATTGTCATGAATGTTAATTTGCATTAATAGCAAAACAGATCCAGGAAGAGCAATAACTTCACGATGTTGATCTCCAAGGTAACCCTTAGGTAACCAGGAAGTTGTATCAATTTCTAGGCATAGGACTTGGCAATGAAACAAAAGCCGCTAGAGTGAAATGAGAATACATTCAAGATAATAAATGCGAACTGTTTTTAGGCCATGCACCACGGGATTTAAGAGCCTTAAAAAGATTTGGGTTAAAAGATGTCTTTGACTCTCTTGCCAGCTACGGTGCTTGCGCACACTACATATCAGCTCTGAAACTTAGTTTCCCTACCTATAAAATGGGGATAATGCAATTCACTTCAGAATTTTACAGAACCTTTTTCAATATTTAATATTCAATAAATGGCAGGTGCCAAAATCTAAGAAAAGCAATCAAACCAGGTATTTTTATTAACACAAGCCAGACCATATTCAAACTGGAAGGATGCTCTGAGTTCACCATTTTTAGTAGTTTCAATTGTGGTCAAAGCAAAACAGAGAAAGAAGCCAAGTGATGTTCAAGATCACATGGCACGATCCTCAGGATGTGCAACTCCCAGCTGGAACTGTAGCACCAGCCTCTCCCTTTGTTAGGCTGAGGTGCCTAACTCGTTCTTAGTGTGGGTATTCTTTACTGAAGAAACTTCACCTGGCTTCCCAGAATATTTCCCCCTGTAGGGAAATCACTACTGCTCATGAAAACTGCTCAGGCTGTTTTTAAATTCTTTTCTTTTGACAGCTGTAAGAGTTAGAGTTTTCCTTTAAGCAGCATAAGTCTGTTTTTCTTTATTTTCAATCACTTAACCTTCTTATGTCCTCTAGCGAGTCCTCTTTTCTCTTCTGCTGACAGCGCTTCAGACATTTGAAGACGGGGACTGTGTCTCCCCTGATGCTCCGCTTCTCTGACACAGACATCCCTGGGTCGGCAATGGCCTTTAGTGACACAGCCCGGGCTCTTCGCACTTCTGATCGCCATTTCACCTGTTCCAGTCTCTTTCTGTCCCTACCGGCACCTTAGCTCCAGGCGTGATCTGAATTCCAGAGAACTGAGTACGGCTGTCACCACCCTAGGTTTGGACACTTTTTGTGCAGCTGAAGCCTGCGCTGATCTTTTATTAAGCTTTACATCTGTTTTTGTCATGCATCACTATTACGGACTTCCCTAGAAGTACAGATGAATTTCACCACAAAAGACAGGGCTTGCTCTTTTTTTCTAGCTGACGTTTCATTTTGTAGATTTCCCTGTTGCTCTAATTTGATGATTTTCTCTGGATTCTGATTCTGGCAGATTGGATTTATGTGTAGATTTGAAGAACACTGGCTAGGGCTGGGGTGATTGGCAGCTGCTTCATGTAGAACCCTGGAAAATATTTTCAGACTCAAAACCCCCGAGTTTTGTCTCTCCCTGGCCCACGGCGGGAGGGGGAGGGAAGAGACTACACACAGCCCCTGGCTCCTTCCTTAGCAATAAGGAGTTCCAGGTGAAGGGTTTCCACGCCCCAGTGTTTGTACTGTCCCTGGTCCGTGACAACTTTTTTCTCATCAGAAGTCAAAAGTATTATGCCTTTTTGGAAGGGTTATTTTTACTTTTCAAATGATACTCTTTCCACCACTTTGAATTTGTGTGTTTTTCTAGTTTACAAGATAGATGTATTCGTAAGTGGATGTTTTAATTTGATTACTTGGAAAAATAACGTTTCTTATTCTGTTGATCTTCCAAATTAGAGACCGTTGGCCTCTGACTTATTTAGACACAGTAGACAAGCCGAGTGAACAATACATACTTTATTTTGTAAGGAAGGGAGAAGTTTTTCTCCACTGTCTTTAGGTCCCTGGCTGGGTCTGAAAATTAATTTGACAAACACAAATGTAACAGGAAAAAATATATATAAATTTTATCAAATTTTCTCATGTACTTGGGAGTCTTCATAGAAGAATAAAGACCAGAAGAAATAAAGAAAGCAGGAAGCTTTTATATGCATTTTAGACAAAGAAACAATTCTTTTGTGAAGTGACAGGAGAGGGATTTGGAATAGGGGTATTCATCGGCAGAAAAGTAACAAGGAAGATAAGGGTTAGTTTAATCAGATTTGTTTGTATTGACTTCTTCATTCCACATGCCCACCTCTGGTGACCAGGAGGTCTTTCTTCCCCTGGTACAGGGCACCTCTCGTGTGTGGACGCGTGACCTGTTTCAGAGAAGAGCGAGCAAGGAGAGGTCACAGTGACCTTCCCATTTCTACTTTCTTTTCAAACCCCTTCGGATTCAGATATTCTATATTCCAAGGCACCGTTTGGGGAGCTAGTGTGTCCTGAACCCATCAACTTCCTCTGAGTATCATTTCCACTTAGGAAAGAGTCCGTGAAGTAGAACTCGCCCTGTGCCAGGACAAGAGAACTTTACCAGTGCTAACAGTCCTAAAGCTCACAGCGCCTCCATGTGGTAGGTGCAGCCATGAATTCCACTTTGCTGAAGAGGAGGCTGGTAAGTGCAGGGCCATAGCAGGCTTGTTTTTTTTTTTTTTAATAATTACTTTGTTGTTGTTCAATTACAGTTATTTGCATCCTCTCCCTTCCCCTCCTCCCTCCCCCTCCAATCCCACCCCCCTTCCCAGCCTACCTCCTCCCCCTTGGTTCTGTCCACGTGTCCTCCATAGTGATTCTTGAAAACCCTTCTCCCCTTTGTCCCCTCCCCCCTTCCCCCTGGCTATTGTTAGACTGTTCTTAATTTCAATGTCTCTGGTTATGTTCTGCTTGCTTTCTGCTTTTGTTGATTATAATCCAGTCAAAGGTGAGATCATATGGTATCTGTCCCTCACTGCCTGGCTTACTTCACTTAGCATAATGCTCTCCAGTTCCATCCATGCTGTTGCAAAGGGTATAAGCTCCTTCTTCCTTTCTGCTGCGTAGAATTCCATTGTGTAAATGTACCATAGTTTCTTGATCCATTCA